>JARJDX010101053.1:0-11091 GCA_030264735.1 Gymnusa sp. GC000175
ACGTCAATAATTGAATTTTTATTGCCAACATACATCTTTAAATATGATAGTTAACCCAAAAAAACATCTGAAATTAGTAAATGAAAGTCGTGAGGTGACCACACCACCATTTTTTTACTACCACTTCGTAGAATATTGACCATTTTTTTTCAAAAATACATGGACTCAACAGTTGATTTTAACAGAAAAAATATTTTAAACTTTTGATAAGAAACTCTTAATCATATTATTGATTATGTTAAAATCCACATTAAATATTAAATAATACTTTTAATATTGCCAATAAAATTGATCATTAATTTTGCATGAATTAATCAAATATAGGTAATTGTGATATTTCGTGCTTTTCTTTATAAAGAGAAAAAAATTTCTGATAAATATATACAAAGTTGTAGTGTACTTCGACAAATTTGTGCGTCGAAATCACTCGCGCCAAACCGTCCCCGCGCCAAAACGTCCCGCGCCAAAACGTCTCTGCGCCAAAACGGCCGCGCTAAACTGGCCGCGCCAAACCGGCCGCGCCGAACTGTCCTAGACCCAGAATTACGGGTTACTATTATTAGACTGTTTCTTTGATTTTAAAAAGCGCTTTATTATAATTTTGCCATAAACTCTTTCCTGTTTTTTAAGTATTATGTTTCCATCATGATCCATTAGCTGTCCAGTAACTTTTGGTTTGTATGTTTTTACGGCCGCTTTTATCTTTTTGTGCACGTTGAGGCTGTTATATTTGCTGTACAAATATTCTATTTCTTAAAATTTTGCATTAAACCACTCTTCTTTCTTTTTCCATTATCTTTCGTTATCTTCTTTAGTTGCCTATCTATTCCTAAATACTTTGCCTTATCTGAGTTCTTAACACTTTTCCTTCTTCCATCAAGCTAAGGATTCCATCATTCATCCATTCATTTTTTATTTTTGGTTAATGCCGTTACTTTGAGATATTTTTGTTTGGTGTTCCTGTATGTGCTTTCTAGGTTTTTGACGATCGTTTGTATCTTATTGCCCGGATTTTCCAAAGATATACCTATTATTTGTCTGTTCAGATCTTACTGGACATCTGTACGTATCTGCTTATTCTTTAACTTTCGTGCGTCCACCGATATTTTTGTTGGTTCTCTTACATACACGTTGTATTAATATTTCACTAAAATCACGACATGCGATAGCTAATTTTCTCGATTACGTACCATTTAAAGGACGAAAAAAGTTCTTACATCTTGAGAATTCAAGAAAAAGTGGTATTTGGTGGACGAACCACTAATAAATAAAATGCTTCGTAAATAAAAGTAATCGCAAAATTTTTCGAAATTTAGAATTAGAAAAAGTGGTGTCTCTCTGTCTGTCTGTGTCTTCTCTACAACCCCGACGGGCAAACCGATTAGCCTAAAACTTCATATTTAAGCTGGTAACAAAATTTGGGAGATTCCAGTTAGTTTTGGCTGAAATCCACCAACCGGAAGTGGTAGTTTATTGGTTTGCTTTTTCGTTATTTGCAAATACTTCAGGAACAAAAGTGTTTAGAATTAAATTTTTAACAAATTTTATTTTTATTATTATTTTAAAACCAATAAAATTGGTTATATATGATTCAGAAGTGACGCATGACACTACCGGAGTTATTGCCAACATAAATTTCAACAAAAAGAAGCAGAGAAATACTGCCAACCTAATTGGCTGATGACGTGAGGTGAGTTAGCCTCTCGCAAACCGCGAAATAGTTCAATAACAGCCAACAAAAATACCAAAAGTGCTAAATGAATTCAATGCTCTGCTACTCACTTCTCTAGCAATATACCCATCATTATCATCCAACTGCTTTGATGCCATTGATACATTTGTACTCTGCTATAGTTCGCTCGGGATTGAAATATGCTGCTCCTGTTTGGACTTCCTTTTTTAAAGGTGCGACATAATATATAGCAAAGGTACAAAACAAACTTTTGCGAATGTCTGAACATAAATTAAAAATTATTTTTATTAGATATACCCACTCTGAATCACCGAAGGACAGTTTTCCATCTTTTATTTTTATATAAAATAATTAATAACCACATTAATTGCCCATTACTGCTAAAATGTGTTAATTTTTGGGTTCAAGAAGATGGATGCAATACACAGAGTTGTACTCCGTTTAATGTTTCGTACCATAGAACCGATTATAATTACAATGAACCATTGTCACGTATGTTAAGAATGACAAAAGCACATTTAGGAAAAACTTAAATAAAATAAATTTGGAGAGTTTGCTTTCATAAAAAAACTATGCATAGGTGCTTTTGTTATCATTGTTTGTTTTTTGTATTTTTTTCTCTACCTATATTACATTGTTGTTCATATATGTACCGAATGTTTGTTCTTTTTAAGGGTTTTTTTTTTTCGTCAATAAATATTTTTAAATTCTAATAACAACTAAAGACGCCTCATCGCACTGCTTCGCGATGCATTTGAGCAGCAGAGCTAATCGGAATATATCACTATCCAATATTTGACAGTGGTATCGTTATTTGGGAAGACGTACCTCTTCTTCAATGGTTTGAGCTTAGCTGCAACTTACGTCTGCATGAAAGTGGCAGACGTGAAACTAAGAGTGTCCATTTTCTAAGCTCATCCTAAACCTACGGAGTCAGACAATACCCACTAGGTACAGTTCTTTTTATACACGCCTTTAGCGGGTGCGACACAGGCTCTGCCTTTTTCTGGCGGAAAAACACAAAGTTGGTCATCGTCTTTCAAAAACATTCCCAAATGGAACTGGCTGCAGCAAAACTGCAGAAATATTTTTTTTAGCTTTTAGAAACTGGCAGAGCTATACTTTTTTTGATCCATATAGAATTGCTCGATATTAGGGGATACCCTAACCCAAACCTAACGAACTCGGGACGCATTTGAAATTTAGCATTGAGAATAGTACCACCTAGCAAAATGCGGAAAACAGCATTCGCTTGGGCTGGACGAGAAATTGCGATGACAAAAATTTAATATTTAGGGCTCAAAAAAAAAGTTTATATTTGACTTATTTTTACCTAATCGCCGCGTCACACGCGTTTTATACGCATATTTTACAGAAAAAGTTGACTAATACTTTTTTAGGAATAATTTTTATATAATTTCATTGAAGCAACACAGTGTTTGCAATATATTTAGTTATTACCCACAAAAATAAGTATTCTTACATTTAATTAATTATAAATTATAATTCATAAAATATATTTTGCATAATAATGTAATGTATACATAAGTAAAAAGTTAGCGTGCATATTCCTTACAGCGAAAATTAACCAAGAAAATTAACTCCTGTGTAAATTAAAAGCTGGTTATAGCCGAACCGCGGATTAAAACGTAGCGTCAACGTCTTAAGAAGAATTATGTTTATTGCAAGCACTAAAAAGAAATAAGGCTCTAATTTCTAGAGAAACAATTTGTAATTTATTTATTTTATGTACATCAGGGGATGTATTAAAACAGTTAAACCGAAAGCTTAAAGAAACTAAATCTTCTTTTTGATTCGCTTAATTTTATAGTATATGAAAACCCTTGGCAATATTCATGCGATGAGCATCTCATCATATTTGTAATTAAAATTCTTTCTAGCCATTACCACAACTGGAAATCCAGTCTGTTGTGGACCTGACGCTGCTATATAATATTCTCATTATGTAACCCATATATCTACCCACTTCTTTTCTAGTGCACAACAATATAATATAAATAATTTTTTTTTAAACAAAAGCAAAATAAATATTCTAAATTTTAATAATTTTAAATGTCTAAACGTTTTACATTCTATCAATCAAAGAAAGTACGTAATTGTGAGTGTTGAAATTTGCGCTTGAGCAAATTGTGTCTCTCTACAAAACTTAGACTGTATTCTTTACCAGTTCAATTTAGTATATCAGTAGACTTTAAAGTAATTATTAATTAGATTTCTTTGAGAGCTACTAAGAGCACCAGCCGTAGGTGTTTCAAGGGCTTACAGTTCAATGAAAATTACTTTTGCTTTCATATTCAATCTTGCGTTAATTAAATCTTAGAAAGTTAATATGAAGGTAGTAACGTTGTACAAAAACATTAAAATAAAATTAAAGTAATACAAAACCAATAAATGTTTCTTTTTTGAATTATAAAGCAAATAATTAGCTCAGTTATTTTTTATGATTGAAATAAAAGCAAATTTCCAATTATACATTATTTATGCAGACAATAAAATGTGTAATAAAATTGTGCATAATAAATAAAAATAAAAATAAGGGCTAACAATAAAAGTGATAATAAGCATTAAAACGGTATCGCCTTGCGTTTTAGGGTTTAGAGATAAACGCAATTATTTCATAGGTGAGGAGCTTTGAACATGGCAAAATAATAAAATTATATATGTACCTTTATTACAATACGTAATGTATTTTACCTCGGTACTTTTTCATTTTTTATTACAAAGGGCCGCAGTTTCATAGATATTAAATCTTGTAATCTTGTAAAAAATATATTTTCAAATTTACACTATATAAAGCATTTATATTATCCTCGTTGATGGTGTAAATAAAAATGGCTGAAAAATAAATAGCAGCCTAAACCAACCAGGCAAATTGGAAAACGTAGTCATGGAAATGCGTAGATTAAAATTATTATTGAAAATTATTGGAATAAGCGATGTCAAATATAAAGGTTCTTGAACATGCCCTTCCCTAAAAAAAACTGTATGATCCACTATGTGGAAATAATGACTTAAAAAGTAGATATGGAGGGAAATAATGATTGATATAGAAACTAGTAGATCAGTAGGTAATTTGACTCCATTCACTGAACGAAATATTATGTGTCAAGAACGAAGTGAAAATAGAAATTTATTATAAATAACTAAAAACAGTCAATGAAGAAATACGAAGTTACTGTTATAAGGGATTAGAAAATATAGACTTGGACAGCGGAACGAAAGGCAGGAACGAATTGTGTAGTTTTGTCAAAACAAAGAACTTTTAGCAACAAACACCTTTTTTAATCTACCTAAGCTCCGACCGGGTAAAGAAGACTACATCGTCAAGAACCAAATTGACTATATACTTATTAGACAAAAATTTAGAAATGCCATTAAGTCGGTAAAAACATACCCAGGAATAAACATAGACTCTGACTATAACTCCGTACTGGCGGTAATAGAAAAAGGGTAAAAAGATAACACCAAATCAAATAACGACTTTAAAAGGATAGACTGGAAGATAAAAAATGCGGGACAAAGTTAGTCAATCAACCAATCAGAACTTAAAGGCACCCTCCAATACGAGACACAAGACCTGGATAACAAAAAAGTAGTAACACTCGGAAAGAAAATCAAACCAAAAATCCAGAAAAGAGGTTTGTATAGAGATGAGAAAAAGCAATAATGGATAACTGAAAAGTGCACAGAAATAGAAAAATAACAAAACAAGCATAATGCCTTCAACTTGCATAAGAAGATCAAAATATTGACAGAAATTAGTAGAAGAACAAAAACAGTAATTCTAGAAGATGTAGATAGTACCCTCATACCCGATATACAGAGAAAAATTTCAAGATGGACAGAATACATACAAAAACTATTCAATAATAAGAAACAGCATTGCCAATTAATCAGTTCAAAGATCTAGGGCCAATCATATTAAAATATAAAGTACTACATGCTATTAAAGAAACGAAGGAAGAGAAATATCCTAAGAATTATGTCTTTTAACCTTTCCAACCATACCTAAAAAAGGAATGCTTTGAATATATGATGATCAGCCTGATGAGCCATACGCTAAAAATGTTGCTAAAAATTATTAACAATGAAATCTATAGAAATCTGAAAAAAATATGGGAGACACTAAATTCTGGTTCATAAATGAATTCGGAACGCCTTATACGTACTTAACGTACTGTTTCAGAAATGTCTTGACATGAATGTTGACCTGTACATTTGCTTGATAGATTTTGAAAAAGATTTTGATAAGGTCCGCCATCAGAAATTAATGGAACCTGGATACTAAAGACATACACGTTATCAGTACTTTAATCAATTAGCAAAAGTTGGGGTTGCCTCCTACAATGATATGATTTTTAAAAGAAGCCCTAAAATAAAAGTAAGCAGGAGAAGTTTTAAACGAGATCGGGGAAATAATAGATTTTGTTCTAATCCCAGGGATGTGAAGAGTAACTTTCTTACTCCCAAGACTGGCACACATCATTTATGATGCCACCCTTCACGAGGTGATCTCCGTGAGTAACCAGACCACAAGGTTTGGCAAAACAGAACGTGCTGGACCTAAAGGAGCCTAACCTTGTTTAAAAATCGGTAATCCTGTGGTGTAAACAACCGTGCCCAGAGAATGAATGGCTACTCGTTAACGAGTCTCTAATGGTGTCCTCCGGATACCTGGCGATCTCCGGTTGTATTTAGAATTACTGCGGTATAGAGGTTCTGGCGCAGTGGAGGAGTCTCTCCGCAGGAGAAAAGTCTACCTCTCCAAAAACAGGCGTGGTTTAGGATCCACTCAAAATTCAACACACTGCCATGAAGAAGACGACGGGACCTGTCCCCCGGTTTTTTTCTGGAAAAAGAAGTTGATGGAGATTTTGGAAAGGTAAGCCTTTTCTTGATTTTTAAAAATTTGTATGGTTTGGTTGGACAATTAAAATATGTTAAAAAATTCAGAGAGGGTCTTTTGGTGGAAACATCAGCAGCGCCCCAAACTTAACGCTTCTTAAGGCTAAGAAATTGGAAGAATTTGTGGTTAAAGTGGTAGCCCACCAAACCATGAATTACTCAAAAGGTGTCGTCTATTGTAAAGATTTTTTAAATGCGTCTATCGAAGAAATCCTTGACGGTATGAAGGAATAAGGTGTAATAGAGGTTAAGAGAATCTGTACTCGCGGAAATGGAACTTTGGAAGAGACTCCAAATTATATTCTGAGCTTTAACGTTGCCACTCTTCCTCGAACGGTACAAGCGGCATATTATCCACTCACGGTACGCCTCTAATACTAGAACCCCTTCGATGTTTTTAGTGTCAAAGGTTTATACACACTTCCGCCAGGTGCACACAAAACAGATGTGACAATAGCCTCAGACAGGAGAAAATTCTTCGAGTCGGAGCGTGGCTGCGAATCGGCAGAGTAAGCAGAGTAAGACTTCGACCGCCTAAAATTTTGAGCGTCCGAACAGAGAAAGAAAAAGAGGGCCCGGGCCGTGGTGGCAGAAAGGAAGACCGCGGAAACCTAAAGAGAACAATTAGAGCCATGGAAACTCTAATTCAGTGGAACTGCAACGATTGCACACATTATAACTGTGAGCTGAAAATGTTACTGGTCCAACATACCTCGTAGTGTGTTGGTTTGCAAGAGACGCACTTTAAGCCCGAACAGAATTTTTCTCTTCGTGGTTACAGTGCATTTCGCCAAGACGTTGTGCGGCTGGACCACGCCAGGGGTGGAGTTGTCACCTTCATTCGGGATGGGATTCCGGTAAAGGCGTTTCCACTGTAAACTCCACTCCAGGCAGTCGCCGTTGAGGTGGAAACCCCTATTTAAGTCATAGTATGTAACGATTATTTACCGCCAGATGCAACGTGGTGGGTCAATGATCTCGAGACCCTCCTGCGGCAGCTTCCTCGACCCTTTCTGCTGTTGGGGGATTTTAACGGAAAGCCACCGTTATCCCGCTGCTGAAATCCGGAAAAAGTCCCTTATCACCTTCAAGCTACCGCCCTATATCTCTTACCTGGCAACCATCTGGTTTGGTTTCTGGAGACTAACGGTTTTATGGTGAAGGCTTTTCGGAAATTTCATTTCACAGTTGACCAGCTGGTCCATCTAAAAAACGCCGTCGCCGTCTAGAATGCCTTTCTTTTCAGACCACACCTCTTTGCGGTGTTTTTTCGATCTGGCATTCTAGAAAAGCTGCACGGATGGGGAATAAGAGGCCGTCTGCCCATCTTTATCCGATCCTTTATGTCAGATCGCAAATTTAAAGTCCGGGTCGGGGAAGTCCATTCCGAGATTTGTTCCTTGGAGAATGTAGTCCCACAGGGTTCCACCATCAGCGTTACCCTGTTTGCCATCGCGGTCAACAATATTGCAGCTTTAGTTTCAGTCTCCATCGACAAATGCCTGTATGTAAACGACTTTGCAATCCTTCCGGAGGACAAATCGACGGCCGCAATAAACGGAAGATTGCAACAAACCATCGACACAGGCGTCGCAGAAGCCGAAGCACTTTGAAGACCTCCTGCGTTCACTTCTGATGACTGCGAAATCCGGAAACCGCACAGGGATAAGGCGGAGTTTTATTAAGGGATCATCCATCCCTTGCGTCAACCCAGTCAGAATCCTAGGACTAACGTTCGACAGAACACTCTTCTGGCGAACGCACATAAAAGATTTGGCCACGAGATGTAGAAAGGCACTTAACGTTATAAAGTGCATGGCCAACATCAACTGGGTGGCGGATAGGGTAGTTCTGATGCGGCTTTACACTTTTCTGGTTTTATTTAGGATGGATTACGGATTAAGAGTCCTAGAATCCATTCATAATGCAGGCATTCTTTACGCTATAGGAGCCTTTGTGACTGGTCCCTTGTTAAGCGGGTGTTGTGAGTCCAATGTTCCGCCGCCCCTTTATCGGAGAAAGAAATTTCATCTTAACTACTTGACGCTACCAACATACATGAATCACGAATTCGTACTACGTCAACCGCGAGAAGCAGCTTATTGAAGTCGACCAACCATCAGTGGGCCGGCTATAGTCCTAGCGCAAAAAGAACTCGAGAAATTGGAAATCGAATTTCGGAGGATCCTCCGGGTCAGGTACGGCGCGGATCCATCCTGGCTCATGCCCAGGGTGGTGACTCGTCTGGACCTAAAAAATAACCAGAAGGACGAAACCTGCCTTGCAGTTTTACGGTGCAGGTTCTACGACATCCTCGAAGAATATTTCCAGTCTCGAGCCGTAAACACCGACTGATTCAAAACCGATAGCGGTGTGGAAAGCGTCTACGTCACCGGCTTTGTGAAAAGGTCTTGGGCGCTATGCCTGCTCACCAGTGTCTACACGGCAAAACTTTACGCTATTTAACGAGCCCTGCGCGACCTTGAAATCTTTCAATATTAAGGTACATTCCTCGTTTGTTCCGATTCCCTGAGTGCGATTAAAAGCATCTCGACCATCTTAACGTCGATCCATTGGTCCGACTTAACCGGGGTGCTCTGCAGAAATGCTGTAATGGGGTAATGTTCTTGTGGACCCCTGGGCACGTCGGTATTAGTGGAAACTAATCGGCGGACGACGCAGCCAAACTTGCGGCGTTTCGCGATAGGATTGGCTTTCTGCCAGTAAGGCCCGATGATGTTAAGTGTTTCGTGAAACGCAACATCATCGCGACATGGCACAGGGAATGGGTTGACTTTATTAGTAACAAACTTAAAAAAGTGAAGCCAACCGTTAATCTGTGGCCTTCGGTGGTTGCCCTAACGAGGAGGGATGGTGTGGTGCTCACCCGTCTTCGGGTGGGGCACACCAATCTTACCTCATCGCACCTTCTTGCTTTTTTTTATGTGCGGCCAATAGCCGAAGCAACTGACGCCGCGAAATTAAAAAATAGAATGTAGTTATAAATGGCAAGGTGCTGGACAACATGCGTTTCGATAAAGACACTATCATTTTAGCAACCAACATAGAAGATCTTAATCAAAATTTATGATGCGGTCAAAAACCAACGACAAAAACGACTGGTTCAGAATCATCATTCTAATATAAGGAAAGTGAACAAATCTAATAATGCTCGATAAATAGTAACACCGACCGAACTAAAGAAATTCGAACAAGAATAGAGATATCAAGAATTGTATTCATAAAGATGAACACATCATCTTTATTAAAAAGAAAATTACAGATTGTACATATACAAAATGATAATATTAATTTTTTTTCAAGTTCTTCCTCTTCTTCTTCTTAATTGGCCAACAGCCTAAGTCTTTCAGCCTATGAACATATTATTCTACAAAAATGATTTTTTCCTGTGGCTCAGAATAAATATTTCGCTGCTATGTCTTTCCACATTATAATATGGAATAAAGAGCTGAACCCTAAAGCAAACATGAATCAATAATATCCTGGCTTTTGAGATGTGGTGGTACCGAAGAGTATTGAGGATATCTTGGATCGACCATGTGACAAACAAGGACGTTTTTGAAATTAATGGGTGGAAATTTTAAGTAAGTGTTGGGACCAGAAAGCTAAGATATTTCGGGAACGAAAAGTTTCGTAAGTCGAAAAAAGTAATGACTTTGTAATTTGCGAGAATGTTGCGTCTGCAATTCAACAGAAATAATTAGAACAGCAGGAAACAAAGTCAAAATTGCCATTAAAATTTCCAATCTTAACAATAAGAAGAAGAAGAAGTAAAAAAGCGAATTGAATGTATTTCTATGTAAAAACACAAAAATTAATGTACATTTTTTAACTTTCAAATTAAAGTGGCGTATTTTTATTGGTTGTTGCCAACGTTTCGCTAGACATTGCAGGGAGCATTCTCAAGGCGGAAAAGTCCGATGACTGAAGACCTTGTTCGAGTGTGTATGCCTATATAGGATAAAAAATTATCAGTTAAGGTGGGAGTTTATTGATGGAAACAAATAGTTCCAGGTATTGGAGATTTCAAAACCATTTTTACGATACAAGTTAGGAGGATTATTATGAATCCAAATCACTCCGCAAATTTTGCGCTTTTTATAATGAGGGATTACTGATAATGACCTCACATTAGTGAAATCAATTTGATGACCTGTCTTAAAGGAATGTTCGGCCAGGGCCGAGCCGCCGATGTCTTTAAGACGGACTTCCCCTTAATGTTTAATTATGCGTGTCCTAATTTGCCATTTGGTCTCGCCAAAATATTTCAAATTGCAATTAAGACAATTGACTTGATAAATTCCGGGATTTGAAAGAAGAATTTTGTCCTTCACACTATTTGTTAAGTGTGAGATATTTTGGCCCTTATTCTTTTTCATCTAATACTATTATGGTGACTGTTCAGATAACTTAAGAAATCCTTTAAGGCTGATTCGCCGTGTGGTCAGATC
>JARJDX010101066.1:0-10987 GCA_030264735.1 Gymnusa sp. GC000175
TCCAACAGTCGCAAAACACGCCAGTCTTTAAAAAGTTTGCAAAATGTTGCAGTTTTGTTTTATTCGACACGAGTTTGTGTTTTGTTTTTGTTATGTCCGTTTAGTGGAAAACCGGCATTAGGATTCGTTTTCCTAAAAAAAACTGACCAAAATCTAAAAATGTCTCTGTGTTTGTGGTGTGTCGACTTCGGTTCATCTTAAAACAAAAGGTCTCTGCGCCTATTAATACTTCACCGGCTCTAAATGCTCTAATACTGAAACATTACTCCAAAAATGTGTACATTAATTATTATAAAATCGATTACAATTAAAATGCTAGTCTTAGAATATTTTTATTATTAAAAGAAAACATATTTTTTGTAAAAGAAAGTATAAAAAAACTTTGGTTAAAATTGTTACGTTATATTTCATCTTAAAATGTGTTTTAACTCATTTTTGGTATTTTTCAACAAAATCAAATGCTAATTGGTTTATTTTTCCTTTGAATGCTTTCTTTATAGTCTTGTGAACTGAATTGGAACGGATTTTTAAAGTTGCTGCAAAGTAAAGAAATCTTGTTATTTAATGGAAGAAAAAAATATAAAAGAAAAGAGAAATTATAAAATATTTTTAGCTTTAAAAAAATATTAATTTGTATAGATTGGAAACTTTTATAAAATTACACTTGCAAAAGGGGATGAAAGTAAAACGTAGAAATCAGTAATGTTTCATATTTGAAATCTCGCTTCATAAATACTTAAATGTTTTTATTTATCTGCTTTAGCTTCTAACCAATTCCTTTCCATATCGTTAAACGGATTAAGTATAGGGATATGGAATACAAATCTTGGAACAAACAACAAGGAAGTAATAATGGATATTATTACATACTTTTCTGAATAAATGAAAAAAAAAATTTGTGTGACTCATTTTTTCGTACATTTTAATGCAAAAATTAAACTTAAAAACTTATTTAATGACATAAGAAAAATAAAAGTCTGCAAGGCTTTTTTTTCTCTTTATATCCATATAAAAAAATAGTTAATTATATTTATGATATTTAAATTTTATATAATTAAAAAGCATTCGCAGTTTTTTATCACCTCAAAAATAGCTACCTATCCCTTTTGGTTTTAAAATTTTATGTTCAGATATTAGAAACAAAACACAAAATAAAGGCACATTTTTTAAGCACCGTGGGCATATCACACTTCCTTTATATGAAATCATGGATATCAACTAAAAGCTTATATAATTAATATACTTTCCAAAAGAGTTAATTAAGAAACTTGGACTTACACCTAAATAATCTTTAAATAAATTCCATAAAGGAAGAAATAAAAAATATGTGCAGCATGAGAAGAAAGAAACGCTTTGAACCCCGGGAGTGTATTCTACACGTAATTGGTAATTGGTTTAAAACTTTTGGTGATTTCTATTGTAAAATGACAAAAAGTTGAAAACCAATTTTAGTTTGTTTTCAAACTATAGCGTGGCAAAAAGTTAAGTTTAGTTTACTTTAAGGTAAGTTCCAGTACACCTATACCGAGGTATACTACTTAATAGAGAGGACAAAAAAGATTTAGCACCTACAAACAAAATAAAAATTTTGTTACGATCTAGCCTTCTTTTCAAATATTCGCGGATAGCGATTGACAACATGGAGTAAAAAAAATTCTGTTCGCGTGACTAGAAAGGGTTAACTTGTGAGCAAACAAGTGTTTGCAGATTCTCTTCGCGACAACAGTTCACGCAGATAATATCGTTTTAACAGGTGAGCTCCCATGAGACTGAATTTGTAGTGTATGTGTGAATTCTACATATGAAATCTTAATGTATCGTTAAATGTATTTCTTATTATTTTTTTATTGTGACAACTTTTTGGGGATTCATTTGAATTTATTTATTGCATTTAATTCATTTTTTTTCCCAAGTTTGCTAAGATAAATTCGTTGTACTTTTTTTTCGGATCTGTAAGACGTTTTGCAGTTATAAATTTAATAAATTTATGTTCCTGCTTTTTATCTGTTGTCTCGAGGGTAGCTGTGGGCCAGAGCTAAGTTTTTGGAAAATTTTAGTTTTGCGTGTTGGATGCAAATTTAATTTATAATTTGTCTATGGTGGATTTTATCGTCACATGTTTGATTTGCAGGTTGATGTAACCTGTAAGTTTTATTTTCGCCCAGTTGGTGTAACTTATTACGAATATTTTTGTGTAAGATTTACTTTTCAAGTTTTTAATCTTCAGGATGAGTATTTGTTTTTTACATAAATTTTATTTCGACTCTACCATTTAATTAACCCTTTGCAAGCAATAAAAATTCACGTACATTTATTACAACCTCGAATTGCTTAATTTTTTTGTTAAGTTTTAGTATTTTCCTTAATCAGAATGGGCAATTATTTATAATTAACATTCTCTACTAATTAGACATGCATAATTTTTATGTTATCAACTAACCAAATTTAAATTATTAATATTTTTGTAGGGCTATTTTCCATTTTTTTTTTCTTATTTAATTTTGTTATATATTTATTCTTGTATCATTGCATATATTTCTTTTAACATTTGCTGATTCCTTATAGCTGCTTATAGTAATAAATATTTCATTGGTGTGGCTTGCTTACTTATCTAATTGCTTTGTAAATTTTTTATGAACATTGGCAACGCCTCTGAGAAGTTGGGAATTGGTCACTGTCACTCAGAGCTCAATCAACGGTGTAATAAGGGACCTTTCCATTACCATCTTGACCTCAAGTCATTGACGTGTTTAGGAGTCCAACTAACGTCGAGCATGGCCAGGAGATGAATCCAGGCATTCTTGTAACACGCAAGCACACTTTGCATCTGAATTAAGTGGCATAAGTAACATCATATTTTATTTCTATTTAAATTGATTTCACTTTTTTGTTTCATATGCAATTTACAAATTAAACGCAGTCGTTTGTTGGTTGCTTTTATTTAGAATAATTAAACTCCCCTAAACCTACAATAT
Source organism: Gymnusa sp. GC000175 (assembly GCA_030264735.1). Lineage (NCBI taxonomy): Eukaryota > Metazoa > Arthropoda > Insecta > Coleoptera > Staphylinidae > Gymnusa > Gymnusa sp. GC000175. The sequence goes on from JARJDX010101066.1 coordinate 2,976, forward strand.
GATATTTTTTTTTTAATTGCCTTTTTATGTAAATCCTAAATTTGCTGGCGCTCAATTATTATCATTATCTTAAACTTAAATAACCACATCCACCGTATCAATCTGAGGAGCTGATCCCAATTAATTGCCTAACAAAGTTGCTATAGATTACACGAAATTAGTTTAAAACATTTCTTGAGAACTTGAATATAAAAATGTGGCATTCGTTGCCCGTACACTGTCAATCCATAAGACTTTTAAATTTTTTAGATAATATAAGAGGGTGGGATGACAAGTCGCGCACATAGTTACTCAAAGAAGGCGTAACTTTACGATAATAAATTGAGTAGTCGGGAAATTTCATATTCATAGTTAGTTTGATTTTGATGGTCATTAGACGCGAACGTTTTTTTTTTTTGAATTTTTTTTAATCCAACTGATTTTTACGCCATTTTGTGAAAATGAATAAAAAACCCGGGTAAACTAATACACCCCCAAGATTAAACAGCAGTCTAAACAATGGACATTTATTCTTCTCCAAGGAATGCAAAGGTAGTTGCATCGGTCGGCAAGAATATGGTATCCATATTTATGGATTCGAAAGGCATGTTGTCTATCAATTTTGTCGTATAAATTTGGTTTATACATTATTTTTCAATGTCTGATTTTTATATCGGTTATTCTTTTGCGGTAACGAATGGAACGTCCAAAAAAATGGGAAAGCTACAATTATTAGAATTTTAAGCCTCTTTAACAAATTTTTTTTTCCATACCCTTCCTCGTATTTGTCGAAAACTTTGCAAAAATTAAAAAAAATTCAAATTCGATGTACAAATTCTCACTACACTACACTACAACCCTTGGTGGGTCTTGCCTTGAAAAATTTACGTGTGACCCACAGTTTTCAAGAAATTGACGCTTTCCTTTTAGGCCTACCTAAAGTAAGTAAGTGTGTTAAAAAGATAGAAAATCGCGAGAGAAAAATGATAAGGAAATTTTTGGAACCAGTTATGTTTGAGGAACAATGGTCACTCAGAAGTAATGAAGCACTATATCAGAAAATAAAAAAGCTATCTACTCTCATGAGTAAACGTTGGGGGGATTTTGCGAACACATCATCCAAATGCAAAACGATATGCTACTCAAGTGAATTAAGTTGGCCTTTTGAAAATTAAACAACCCACATAAATGCTTTATAGAAGTAAAAAAAAAACTAGAACTAATGGGATCTAGGAAAAAGACTCGTTCCGATAAAAGACGTTTGGAGAACTTCCGGTAAGATAAAAAAGAAAGAGTGGAGCGTCAAAAGAAAAGCAAGCTAATAAAAATATATTTGGCAAAAAGAAAGCAGAGAAGCGACATATTCGGAAATAACTGTTGTTTATCGTGGTCCGTAGAGGCAAACTAAAAAAATACACATTTAGAGTTCCATGAATTGCTCTTGACACACCCTGTAATAACCCAAAACTAAACAACTTTAACCTAACATGATAACATATAAATATCTATAACTACAATTTCATATTATATATGTTAGGTTAATATTGAGGGTAATCTTGGTTATGATAAAAATTAAAAATGTTAACCTCTAAAGTTTTCCTGAAATTTTTGTTTTAAACTTATTTTCAAATAGATATGTATTAACAAAGGTAATAATTAACCATAGAAAATGCCGTTTAATTTACTTTGTAGCTGAAATAATTATCTGTAACGGTATGTATACAGTTTTAAAATTGTTTAAAAAAATTTAACTACGCGCAAAAATTTAGAGTACATTTAGATCAATGATGTGAAAATATTGCAATTGCTATTTCATAAAAAAAATTATTTTGATTGAATCATAAAACTGTTTATACTTTTTATGAAAAAAATAAATTGAAAATTATATTTAGAGTACTGTTGAATAATGATTACATTAACTAAAAAAGTTTTATTGGTTTACCACTAAATTGTTTTCTTTGACAAATTTCTAGTAATTTATTTTTGTTGTAAGTAGTATTTTGGTAATACAAAATATTTTCTTTACATTATATTGGTTAATATTACGAAATATAGATCATTAAAATTATGATAATTCGATGACTCGTAGAGTGGTCTACAATTGAAATAATGTACAAACGCGTTTTAGAGTAAAAAAATCTTGAAAGTTTATTGTATACTTCCTACCTTTTATCTTGGTTATCTCCCTTCCCACGTGCCATAATTTGACACAAAACGTAGGCGACAATATGACTTGTCTAAGTAAAATTGAGATAAGAATTACTATTACTGCCGATTGTGAAGATTAAATCAGAATGAAATGGAATATAAAAGTTAATTCCGAATTAATTTCTGCAAATCTTTAAAGAAAATATAAATAAAACAACATAGTTTTATTAAATTGAAAAATAAAAATCCCCTTGTGGATTTTTTAGGTTACCTCGTAACCAGATATGGCAATAATTGGTAAGGGCAGCAGCTCAACTAGTACCGGGATTAGTTATTGAAACATTTCTCTTTCGAAGAATCTTTGAAACTTAGAATCAGTACTTACAGTTATATCACTGCGGAATGGAAACAGATTTTTGAAATAAAATACACCGCCAGGCCCAGTTAATATTCCACTGGCACTTCCGCCCATCCTCAAGAAATATATTCGTCTTGACAATTGACAGCCAAAACTATCGAACTCAATAGCAAAGCTATACAGTATACACCGCAGACTCGGAGAAATAAAATGGCTTCAGGGCGAGAAGGTTATATGTCGACGGTATTTTTACATTAAAGCAGCTTATGAAACAAGTATAAAGTAAGGAAATCCAGTTTACCTTACGTTTGTAGACCTACAGAAAGCGTATGGTACTCATTAAAGCGACTTGAAGATCCTATTAAGGTGCTGTGCAAATAAAGAGATAACTATCCGCAAAATTTGTGATATCCAGAGGTCTTCGGCAGGGATGCTCCCGTGCTCCAAACTTATATATCTTGCCACGGATATCTAAACTAAGAGCCTGTAAAATTAAAGAACCTCGGATGACGAACGCACAGATGAGGGAAAGTTATTATGATATCAGCAATAAAATGGGGCAGCTAAACTCGGTTCAATGGAGTAAAAGGTTTAGGAAAACCAGCACTTATACAACAAATTACCCGTTGGTAGCAGGGATGCGACACTGCCCAAATGAGTCATGGATATCTCACCTCCTTGTACAAAGGGAACCATGCCTCGGCACTCATTAATCCTACCACCTACCTATAGTACCTAAATTTCTAACATACCCAACTTTCAACCTATCTTTCACCTATGTCAGCGTGTAAGATTACGACTTGAACACCCCATTATGGCAAATTTTAAAGCAGAAGGAAGTCTCAAGGTGGGTACGCATCTACCCTAAAATCCCACACCCTTAAAAGGTCTGGCTCGAGGAGTCTGGGGGAGGCAAAGATTCGCTTTCATCGTCTAAAATTATAACTAAACAACGCAAACCTCTAAAGAAGAGTAAACGAAATTTAGAAATCGGAACTTACCCAAGAAAAGAGACTTATGTCCGAAGAGAGTCTGACAGAACTGAAAAGTGAAATAGAGAAAACCAGGTGGGGACATTATCGGCTTCAACGAAATCAGAAGGCGAGAAGAGTATCTGTTAAAACTAAAATCTAGGCATCTCCTTTAATAGGCTGGAAAACCCGACAAGTCAGAAGGGGCAGTTGGATTTCTAAACCACAGACGCTTGAGTAACGACATCAGTCAAGAAATTCTCGACAAGAGTAGCTTCCCTACTACTAAGACTCAATAAAAGACACCGACGTCATTCCACACAGACGAAGAAGTGGACATATTTTACGAAGATATATGTCTGGCTTTGGGGGACATTAAAATCCAGTCTATCATAGTATGCGGCGATTTTAACACCTAAATCGGTCTTAGAACCAGTCGGAGACATGCTTGGGAAACTTTGGATCAGAGCGAAGAAATGGTGAAATAATGTTGGACTTTCTCAACAAAACAATCTCTACCAAATAAATAGTTTCTTTCATAAAAAAAACAAAACAGAAGATGGGCAACCCCATTGGTCATCTATAAATTTCAAAAGGATATTACCGATATGTTAGGAAATAACAACCTCTCAGACACAAACATAGAAAGTCTACATGACGCAATAACTGAAGCCCTACAAAAAAGCCAAAATACCAACTGCCCTAAATCCAGGAAAGAAGTAAAATCCGGCCAAGATGCGAAGAGCCTAATGTCTAAACGAACCCTAATGAGAAACAACTCGAATATAACCAGAGAGGAACTAAAAGAAATTAGGAAATCTCCAAAACCATCAAATGTCTCATGTCCCAGAAGCTACCGTATCAAAATGATCCAACAAACAATAGAGCAGAATAAAGGCATAAAACTGCCCCTTAGTGAAGGGAGAAAATAAACAACAAAACTAAAGAACATGCAAGGGAATAACACAATGAACAAAGTGGAAATACCACTTATGGTAGAAGTGATTTACCACGAATTGTACAAAAGTGGCCAAGTCGAAAATTTAGACCGTAAAATACCATTACCAAAAAGAAAAAATCAACCAAGAATCCCAGGATCTTCCAGATATTACTATCGATGAAATCGAGCTTGCGCTGTCAAAAACAAAAAGCAACAAATCGCCCGGTGAAGACAATATATTCAAAGAAGCAATACAAGCAGGAGGCACGTTTCTGGCAGAGAAAATACGAATACTATTTAACCTTTGTGTACACAACCGCAGTATTTCAGATAAGTGACATAATGCAATTACTATCCTGCTCTACTAAAAATGGATAAGGTTGACTTGCAAAACTATCAACCCATAACACTTTTGAGCCAATTTCACAAAGTGTTCACAAAAATAATAACAACAAGATTGGAAAGGAAATTGGGGACTTTTACCAACCAAATAAAGAAGCTGGGTTCCGCTCTGGGTTGGAACAAACAAACATCTGCAAAATATCAAGGTTCTCATGGAAAAGTCAGTGAAGTACAATAGATCACTAACGCCCTTGTATTCGTGGATTTACATAAAGCTTTCGATAAAGTCGAGTTAAACGCCATTATAGAGGCATTGAGAGAATGTCGCACTGATTACAGATACTCAAAATTAATCTGGAACATCTACCAACATGCTACAATATTTGTGAAATTACATGACCAACCCCATTAAATATGAAAGAGGATTAAGATAGGGGAACGCCATATCCACAAAACTGTTTATAACGGTCCTAGAGTATACCATCAACAAACTTAATCAAAATATCCAAAGATAACCAGTCCTGTGAACTAGCCTAGCTTAGCCATATTTTTAAAAACAAAATTTCGATATGCCTGGAAAGGAAAGTACATAACCACTGCATTCTGCCTGTCCTTACATATGGGGCGGAAACTTTAACTCTAATCGCCATTAAGGCAAGAAAACTAAAAATTACCCAACATAATGCCAATGAGGACTTACGGGGGAAGACTGAAGTGGCAGACGTAATTGAGCCCATAAAAACTCAAGTGAAGATGGGCTGGCCACGTAGATCTAATGAGGGACCGAAGATGAACGAAGAAGCTTTTGGAGTGGAGACCAAGAGCCGACAAGCGTAGCAGAGGAGGCAACCTACGCGTTGGACTTATGACCTAAAAAGAATCGCAAACAACTGGATTCATGAAACACAAGACAGAAGACGATGGAATGTTATGAATGGGTGGAGCGGGCTGGTTGATGATAATGATGTTGATATCCAAAGCAAAATGGATTAGAAACATGGGAAATACCATTAAATGCAGGCAAGTACTTGAACTTGGAAAGAGGATTCCCACAAATGAGCAGTTTCCTTGGACCAAATTAAATCAAAACCTGATCAAATCTAAAGTTTTATGGTGATATCTTCAACAGTTTTTAAGAAAATGTATTAACTTGGACCTTTTTAGTAACAAATTGCTCATCTATTGACTTGAAGAATAGAAACATAATTTTCTTAACGGAATCAAAAATATATTTATAATAACATAATTTAATTTAGTTCATAAAAATAAGTTGCGGATAAATTAAGATGTAAAGAGCATTCGCTCTTATATTATTATTAATATATCCGTCACAATTTATTTAAACAAAAATAATCAACGTCAACAAAGTAGCAGTAATTCAAATGTAACAAGTTTAATTCAAAATTGTTTTTAATTTATATGATTTGCTTACATTTTATTTGCTACGAGTAGTCGTTTCTGCATAATAATTATAATCATTATACTGTAGTATAGTCAATTTATATATAATAATAATATTCATTATTATCATTAATACATTTATTTATATATTCATGCTAATATTATTAATTATACAAATTTAATCATTTGTTGAGGACGTTAAACTTCACCAAATCAACGGACAACAAACGGTTGTTATTATTGGCACAATTTAGTAATAATACATTTATTATATATGCGCATTTATATGTCGACTCTACAGTTATCGCTGCTGGAATGAATAGAAAATTATCAGTTTTTTGTTATTTGTTTTAAGCAAGCAAGCAAAATGGGACTTGTTTACTTTGATGTAGTCAAAACATAGCAATTTGCTCGACTTTGCCAAACTATGTGAAACAGGACACTTTCTATAAATTGCGACGTAAAGTCGCTGCGGAGCTTATCTGATGTCGACATTTATACATAAAATATAAAAATTTCGTACGATATTACAGACTTTCAGATAATAATCTTGCATGTAACGATTCAAACCTTTACTGCGAATTGGATGAAACCAAACGAAACGGCGCCGTAATTTCTAATTTTCCTACAATTTTCTTCACCCTGAACTCGGGTAGTGCCGCTCCACGTTTCCGACTTCCACATTATTAATTTCCTTCCATGTAATAGGTGGGATTTAAAAGTGTTCGGGATTTAAAAAGAGTCTCCGACTACCTGACGTTTTAATCCACCTGTCTCGAATTAAGTTCCTGCGCCAGCTGGGTTTACTAACGGTCACATATTATTGGAACATTGCACCAGAAGAATCGGTATAGCCTCGGGCAACAAAATGGTTTAGTAACATGAATTTACAGTTACAAAGTCTCTCCTAACAGCTCGTTCAAACCAGTTCTTGTTAATGTAGGTAAATCACAACGCATGCTGAGGTTTGACAATCGAAACAATCGATTTTATGAAACGTGTTGCTACGTTTTAACTTCATTAAATTTGGTAATAAAAACTAATTGAATTAAGCACATTGAATTGCTTAAAAGGTGTATTTGTGTAAAGCGGTTGAATAATTTAATTCTGCACGTCATAGGTCGCGACCGTACTTGAAAGTAATTTAGCAGAAGTTTGCTCTAGCAATGTGTGATGATATTAAATTTGCTCTGGTAGAAAAAAACGTGGAACATTATTATTCCTGGGAATATTCTGCTAGTTTTGCATTTTTAAAAGGCATTATTAACCACATCCGCGAGTGCATTAACAAAGGTGAAAAAAAGTAAGATTCCCACATTCGTCTTAATTCATTCAAAAATTCTAAATTCATGCGCACCGCCGTCTTTATTACTTCCAGCAATGGGTTTTAAATTAATCAACGCGCAAAACTAAATTAAATGAGGCATCCCAAAAATAAAAACAACTTTCATTAATTCTCAAGTATTGTGTAATTTGCAATGGTTCCCAAGCCAACAATAACACGTAAATTAAAATTTCCTTTGGGAGGACCTTGTCAAAGCGGCAGTTAATAAAACTATTTTTTGGTGAAGCGCGCGAGCGCGCTAAAATATTGTTTTATTGTTTGCGTGGTCGTCGTCGCCGTCATATTTGTAAAATTTGTGCACACTAGTGGTGTTTGGCGCAGTTGTAAATTTTACTGCATAAACTCCAATAAAGCGGCCGCTTTTTCGAATATATTATAAACTATGAAATCCTCCAAATGTCTTTTTAGTCTATCACGACACTTATTGCCTTTTTATAGCCACTTTAGACAATGAATAACCCGCGGATTTTCAGATATTTTGAAATATTTCCGAAACGATTTATATTATTAAACAAAACAATAATAAAA
>JARJDX010101077.1:0-13462 GCA_030264735.1 Gymnusa sp. GC000175
ATAAAATCTTTTGGAATACCAAATACATTGGACATATTTTGACATTAAAATAATGTTGTATAGATAGAGATTTAATTCTAGTTGTTACAGTACTATTACTTGTGTTTGACGTATTTTCCCTACCAAAAGCAGTTTGTGTGGTATCACCAAAAGTACCAATGGTTGAGAATGTGTTTATTAGGTCTTTAGTATAAATGTTTGTCTTCATGGTGGTTTTGGTATTAAAATTTGCGAAAAAGCAAGATTGATAACATTCAATGTTTTTTTTTATTAATTTCTAAAATTTTGTCTTGCACCATACTCCTCTTGAATTATAACTTATTAAATCTGTTTGAGAAAATTGATTAAAGTTCATATTTAGATTTTCTCGAACATCTTTAACTATCATTTCCAGAGGATTATTTTCTTGCTCCACTGATGTTTGCGTATTAACTTCTTTTAATATATTACTTATTATTTTCTAACGGTTTCTCTTCTTAGCTTTGTCTCTTTTTGGTCAAAGAAGGTGAGATTCTAGAATCTAGAATGTGTGGTACAACATTATTTGCAAAAATATAGAACCCCCATAATTTTTACTTTATACCTATAATTAACCATTTCTTCTTTTTAACAGTATAAATAAATAAACCTAAAAAAAAATGGTCTTACATTTCTCACATTAAAATGATCTTCACAAATATAACCTTATGTGGTGAAGAGATTTAATTTTGTCTCTTGGCTTTTAACCATTATTTTCTTATTTTTAATTGTTTTGGCTCAGAATGCAATGTTACAAGGAATTTACATGGATTTTTAATAAATGCATTTTTACAATTGTAGAACTAGATACTTTAAAAAATTTAGTATAATTTGGAACTCTATTATCAATATTAAATAAAATTTATAATTTTTGTTTTTAATTATTTTATAAAATACTTGAAAATATGGATACAGCATAATCATGAGATACGTGAATGAAATACGAAAGAACGTGTGACGTCACGACATATGGCGGCGCATTGTTAACTCGTTTTAGCACGTTATAAGAAAATATTATTTAAAATAAAGATTTTAACTCTTTTAGAAAAGCCAATTTTTTTAACTTTTTTGAATGGCCATGAGCAAAAAGGTCATTAAAAAAATTAGGCCTGTCCCCTATTTACAATGATTACTACTACTTTTATTTAGAGCACTATTACCACTGTTATTTTTATTTTAATTTTTATCATTATTAATTACATTGTCTATGTAAATAAACAAAATATTTAAGATTTATGCTGCTTATATATTAATATTATAGGTTTACTTTGGTAAATATTATTTTCTTGGTGTGCACGTAAAAAACAAACCAGACAGACAATTTAAAGAAGTTGCCAATGATCAATTGAAGGTTCTCATTTAATCACGTCTGACTTTGCGAGCACTCTCAAGAAGACTTCGCGTTCACTATTCAACAATTTTCTGACACGAGAAAATCAATAATACCGAAAGAAAGTTTGATAGATGTAGTTCTTGTAAATTAAAAGAGCAGATAACTAGAAGTACGTGTTTATTTGTTTTTTATTAAAACAAAAAACATTTTTATATCAAATCTTAATAAAATATGAAGTAAAGAATAATAATACTCCCTCCGTATCAAAATGATTGTCCTATTTGAAAATTTAAGTTAAATTATTGAAACGGCATTCATTTTTTTTGTTCTATATTACGTTAGTAATCTTTCATTATGTACACCTCTGAAAATATAAATTGCAGTTGTTGTAAATCATAGGTTGTCTCTTTGAATGGACAACTGTTTTGCATTTTTGCCAGTTTTGAACTTTGAACTTACCAAACCAATTGAAGTTACTAGGGAAGTATATGTTCGTACTTTGTTTGAAAAAGTTCTCCCGTCGATTAAAAGGTTATGGCCAGCTGGTAATAAAAAAATGAAAATGAAAATTCAACAAGACAATGCAAAACCACATTGTGCGATAAATGAGCCAAGAAATTTGAAGGATGGATGGAACATTGAATTAATGTGCCAACCTCCTAATAGTCCAGCTTTAACGTTCTAGATTTGGGATTTTTCAATTCCATACAAGCTCTGCAACATTAATGTGCACCTACAAACATTCATAAACTCAAAGAAGCTGTTCAAACCGCTTTTAGGAATTTGGCGGTTGAAACTTTAGATAATGTTTTTCTAACTGCAAAAGTCATGTGAAACTAACTAATCGGCCTAGAAATTTAGATTTAAGCTTTTAACAAAAATTGGGAGATCGCAGTGACTTTTGGCTAAAATCCACCAACCGGACGTGGTAGTTTTTTAGTTAGATTTTTTGAGTTTTTGCAAATATTTCAATAGCTGTCATGTGTTTGGGAAAAAGTTAGTTTAAATGCATTCCAAACCACTTCCATACATTACCATACATTCTTTTACTTTGTATATCTCGAAAAATAGAATCTAATAAAATTTAAGGGTTTGGAGGAGGATCAGATTTTGTCAAAAATTTTCCACTCTCCACTCCCAGGGAGCGTGGGAATGGGTCTATTTGAAATCTTAAATGGGAACCCCCATTTTTTACTGCAAATTTTTGGATAAAAATACATTTCTCTACATAAATACATACATTTGTTTGTAGTTATCGTAGGAAACACCGTAATGGCAGGAAAAAATTATCGCAAGAATTGTTTTACCTGTTATTACAGCGCCATCTACGGTAATTATAAAAATGACATTCTGGTAAAATTTATATATACTTCTCCGAACAATCTAAATCTGCAATAAAGTGGAGGTTTCAGTTACGAAATTTAAAGTTTCTCCCATTTAGGTGAGGAGAAGGGCAACTTTTTAATAGGCAACTACCGCTTTTTATTTCAGATTTGGATTATCTGAAAAAAATATAAATTTTACAAAAGACACTCTTATGTAATCATCATAACTGGCGCTCTAATCGCAAAAAAAACAAATCTTTAGATAATTTTTTCCAAGCTTACACCATCTACAATTACAAAAAAAATATATTAAGTAAAAGTATTATGTATTTTTATCCTTAAAATCTGAATTTAGAAAAAAATGGGTGTTCCCACTTAAAAATTTAAATTAGACCCCCTTCCTCGCTTCCTGGGGGTAGTCTATGCGAATTCTTGACAAAATCGGATGTTTTTCTCCAAACCCTCAAATGTTTATTTAAAACATTTTGTCATTCGATGTCTATTTTCCGAGATATTTTGCTGTTAAGATTAAAATGGTTTACCTTAAAATGAGATTTATGGCAGTTGATTTAATTAAAAAGCTAAAACTATTTAATTAGGGTGGTACCAAAAATGTGGGTATGGTCATCACATTTATTAATGTTGATTCATATCCGTCACTTTTGATGGAAACATAATCATATTTTATTAGTTATAAGCTAATTAGAATGGTAATATATAGCTGCAGCTTTATTTTTCTTGAAATATATGTTGGCAATATAGCATTGACATCCGCCACTTGTAACTGATCCTTTCTTCTCAATCCATCACCCGAGAGAGGGTCTGGTGACTTCATAATGCGACGTCTCGGATGCTTCCTGCTTATGTTCTTTTATCCTGTGTCTTATGCGTTGCTTCAGGTAGGTTTTATCCAAGAATATTTTTCATTTGATAAATCCAACGCGTTGGTGATCTGGCTCGTGACTGGCGGCCTCGGATTTTTCCTTTCACGATGAGCCCCTCCATGAGTTCGCTTGGCGCGCGATTTCGCCAAATATCGCAGGAATAACTGGCCAATCTTGCTTGACAGGTGTACTGTTAAGTCTACTTCTTGTAGAATAGATTTGTTAGTACAGTTAACTTTTAACGGTATACGGAGCATACCAATATAATTTTCATACATTTCGAATGTATCTATTCTTTTAGTATCCTCCCGCTGCACGCTAATTTGGTTTTTCTTGTTATGGCAGTAACTTTTCATATTTCTGCGTGCTTTGTGGTCGCAGGCCAATTGCCACTTAATCTCTTGTTTGCAATTTCCAGTCCCCCTATTAAGCCTAGGTAGTTAAATTTACTTACTATCTCTAAACCGGCAACGCTGTGCACGTTTGGTTATGTAGTCGGTTGAGTATCATACCTTTTGTTTTGCTTGCGTTTAGCTTCAGACCACACTCCCTACTAGCGTCAGCCAGCTTGGACATTTTCAATTCGTCTATACTAATAGCTATTATTAGAGTATTGTCAGCGTACTAAGTACTAATTTTTTTCTATCCCACACTTACTCCTCCATTTCATCTGTCGAGCACTTTACGCATGATGTATCGCTATAATGTTATATAGTGTAGGCGATAGGATGCATCCCTGCCTCACTCCGGCTTTGACATTGAACTACTTTGACTCAGTTGGGCCGATTCTTACTTTTGCTGTGTTTTTTTGATAAAGCATTTTGATCAGCAGTATATTAGATGGGATGGGGTACCCATTTCATCTAATATCTTCCAAAGCAGACCTCAGCTGACGGAATCGAATTCCTTTGAGTAGTCCACTAAACACAGAAACATCTGTTTGCTAAACTTTCGTGCTACATCTATAATTTGCCAAACATTAATGTTTAGCTTTTTGGTTCCTTTACCTGAGATGAAACCAGTTTGCTCATAAAAGATTTGTAGGGAGAGAAATGTTTTTAGTCGATCGTGTATAATACTGAGCATAATTTTGCTGGCGTGTGAAAGTAGGGCTGAGGTTTTGTAAATTATAGATGAAGATAGACTTGCACCCCTCCACTGGCCATATGCAAGTGTTCCAAATCGTTTCGCATAGTACAGCATGTCATCACCGATACTGCTCATAGCCTTGAGAACTTTACCTGTAATGCCGATTGTCGGCAATCTTTGCAGCCTTTTTTGTGTAGTGTTCTTCGGTTATGATCTTCTCTGGGCTAAGGTGAACGTTTGCTTCTCTTCAGATTTTACAAATTCCGTGTTCATCCATATTCGTCTTGGGTGATTTATGAGGTTTCATTAATAAATCAGAATACCATTTCTTTACGAAAGTATTGATTTTTTTCTATTTTTGTAGGCAGTGTTTATGTAACCATTTGCTTTAAATCAACAAATCAATTATTATACGATGTAAAAAATTGTTTATATTTTTATTAGAAAAAGACATGTGACTTGTGAAGTATTTTAACTAATTGATTTTATATTTGTTTCAAACTACAAAGTTTGGTTAGGGATTTTTAAAAGATAAAATATAAATAAATTATTAGAATAATAACAAAAATTGTATTTACATAAAAAATTATTCTTTGATTAATTTCTCTCCAACGTAGCGGATGTTTCCTGTTAATTATGTAGTAAACAAATTAGTTTTGTTATCCCGTTATTACCTTGTGCTTGTTATACTTTTTAGGATTATCCATGTCTTCTTTTCTAGATGGTTACTAGTTTTTGAACAAGTGGGTACTGACATAGTGATTCCAGATAGAACGTTTAAAAAGGCTTTACGTGATTTCAGTTAATAAAACATTGTTTACGCTTCTTAACTTACACTTGATGGTGGTTCTCAAATATTATTAAAATTTCTTCTTTATTAGCTACTTGTCCAACCATTTGGATCTTTAGAGTAGCCTTCCTGAAGGCTGAAATAATTTTCTTTAACAATTCGGTTTTTTCTAGGGTTCAATACCTAATTGGTGTTGAAATTCCAAAACTTTATTAAACTATTGTTATTGAGAAGTCAAGATCAATATTGATATAATTAATTATCTTTTGAGTTATAAAACATAATTAAGATAATAACGTTATTAGATACAAATATTAATTAATTTTAAAGACATAAAGGTTTTATATCTACAAAATTAATATAAAATTCTTTGCACTTGTCGCTTGTAATGCGATTCAGACTTACATATAAGTCGATAAAGAATGGAGTGGAATTTGTATCACATGAAAGCAGTCAGTTTGGGTTGGACCTAGATTTCTTTAAATCTTTAAAAGCGTTTCCGATATTTTTTAAGCCAAACGTTTACAGAATTTTTACAAGTGATATTTTTTTAAGTTCGCATTTTACATCATATGAATTTCTTTGAAAGTTTTCTTTCATAATACCGACATTTTTATAACTAAATATTATAATTTATATTTAAAAAAAAATTATGAACTAAATATACTTAATAAAATTATGTTATTTGTTTATTAAATTTAATGTAGCAAATGAGCACTATGCTTAACCTACTCACCATCGTAGTCAATAAACTTCCGTAATTCTAGATGGACACGCAAATTTTAAAATAGTCATCTGGAATGCCAATAGCCTTCATCAACATACATGTGAAATCAAAAAATCAAAACATTTGTGAACGAACATGGCGTAGATATTAGGAGGATTTCAGAAACAGAAAGACACTACCTTCGTATTCCAAATTACAAAATATACCACCATAGACATCCAGATGGCACAGCACATGGAGGATCGGCCATTTTTAAACACTATAAAGTGAAAAAAAATTCTAGAGACTACTTACAAGCCACCAGCGTTTCTATTAAAGATGAATCAGTAACAATAACCGCTATCTGAACCACTGAAACACAAAAATTATATAGAACACAGATAAATTTTTCAACTCACTCGGAAATAAGTTCTTAGTATGTGGAGACTACAATGGCTACTAAACACACAGTCCGGGGCTAACAAACTTAAAAGGTAGAGAACTAATGAAAGCGATAAAGAAAAATAACATGCAGTACGTTTCTACAAGAAAACTAACACAATTTCCCACTGACAATAAAAAATCATCAAATGTATACACATCTGCATCATGAAAGGCATTGACACTAAGAAATGTAAAGTACTTGGAAAAACTAACTCCAACCCATGCTACGAAGTACTTGCTATGGAAAACGAAACGAAAACCAAAAAGAACCCAACAACACAACCATCAAATTAAAACTGGCCCCAATAAATGGATAAGAAACGATAAGGAGAAAAACCTAAAAACTGTGTTGAAACCTTTCCATCATAAATATCCACTGATGAAGAAAACGAAATAATAAAATCCCTGGATATACCATTCCAAATGGACTAACTGCACAAAAAACTACAACTAAAGAAATAAAAACAACCATTGCGGAAGAGACAAACACTAAAAAAGCTTCCGGATATAACTTACTTACTGGCAAAACTCTACAGGCAATATCACAGAAGTGTAGCTTCTAAAGTGAAACTTAAATGCCATACTTTAAACTAACTTCTATTCCAACACTTTAAAATTACTCAGATCATCATGATTCTTAAACCAGGAAAAAAAAACAGGTGAAATCTTGTCATATGGGCCGATAAGCCTACCACCAACACTCAATAAACGCTTTGAAAAAATTAACATTAAAAGGTTGAAAATAATAATAGATCAAATAAAACTAATTCCAGACCACCAATTTGGATTTTGTGACACACACGGAACTATAAATGCCAAAAGATACTGTTCAGCGACCTTCATAGATATATCTCAGGCATTCGTTTGGCACAATGGGCTACTAGTCAAACTAAAGAAGCTTCTTCCCCACCCACACTTTAAACTATTTAAATACTATCTCTCAGATATCCCCTTGGACCGATCCTTTACCTTATATTCTCTGCAGATCTCCCAACAACAATCATCATCACGGTATGCCAATAAAATAGTTGTGCTTGCGTCTCATACTGATCGAGCTTTCGCCTCAAAACACTTGCATAATAATCTTAATAAAAAGCAGACCTGGCTACGCAAATGGCGCATCAACGCAAATGAAGCCAAATCAACTTATAGTACTTTTTTCATGCGCAGAGAGACGTGTCCGAATGTAATGATCAACAACTGCCATCTATCACAAACTGAAGATGTCGGATATTTCGGCATGCATTCAGATCGAAGTCTTCTATGAAAAAAAACTTCATTAAGCGCAAACAACATGACCTTAAACCAAGCAAAATATAATGGCTCATTGGCCGTAAATCAAAATTGATATCAGACAATAAACTACTTTTACGTAAGGCCATTCTGAAGCCGATCTGGACTAAATTTGGTAAATCACCAGCGCCTACAACTTTGCCATCCTTTAGGAATTCCAAAACAAAGTTATACGTGGCATCGTCCATGCTCCATACTACGTCACCAACGAAAAATCCAATACGACATTACCCTGGAATCCATTAAAGAAGCCATCCATTGAGCGTAAATTATAGTGATAGAATATCAGTGCACCCCAACATGCTCGATAACAAGTTAAATGCCCGTTTCATGTGAAGTGCGTAGGGTGAAACGACTACTGATAGCCATGTTGGCCGAACTCCAAGGGAGCTGCTCACAAGAGTATGCTCCGGATGTTTCTATTACCCTATTGTTGTTATTATTTTCATTCCAAACGCTTATTGCCTATAGGCAGATTGCTGTACACATGGAATAATTAAATAATCGTAATAAGTGTTTGGGACCATATGCCTCGTATCTAGTCGGTGACCATAACCACAAAAAGTAAAAAATTAAAAAAAAGCAGTAATAAAAAGCATTTAGAGAATTGAGAAATATGGAATGGAAAATTTAGGATTTAAAATGTATTACCTTTTTAATCAATATGTTTTATAAGTCAATTAGAAGTTCATGTTAATGAAATTAGAGTTAATAAATTCTGCCTTTGCGAATGATTAAAAAAATGAAATAAAATGGAGAAATATAAATAATGGATGATGGGCACTCAGAAAATATTAACCTATAGTAGTGAAATGTTGAAACGACAATTATTATAAATAAAATATTGATATGTTTGATAAATTGTTTATGTAAATATTTTCTTAATCTTATTTTTTTTTTGGTCACTTGAAATAAATAGCTTTTTAAAGAAAATAAATTGTGTCTTAAATTTTAACATGTAATTGATAGTTGGCATGTTAAATTAAATATTTGACCAATGAAATAGGTGGGCAATGTCATTAAGAGTTTTTAATATAAGTATTGATTTTGTCATTATCGTTAGTATTCAAGGCCCGAGAGAAAAATAAAAATTGCAAAAATTATGCTAATGTAATCGGAGGGTTTAGATTTTTTCAAGCATCACTTAAATATTTGTGAAATATTTCATCTTTTACATTTTCTATTTAAATCGCTTGAATGTAGATTTTATTTTATTTCTTTTGATATGCTAGTGGACGTATAATTTATTTTTTTATTATTATGTGCATTTATTAGCATATTTTTTATAAAAGAAAATTAAAAAATAAACGATAAAACATTCTTATATAAAATACAAATTTTTTTAGGCGCAGGGGCGATGAAAGGCACTAAACGCGTGAATGTAAATTAAGAGTGTTATAATGAATCAACGAGGCAACGATAAAAGGGGCAATACTTATATAGAAGACGTTAATTAGAAAATTAAATTATTTTATAGTTACAGTAGATAACATTTTTTTTCTTCTTATGAGAAGATTCCTATATTATCGTCTACATTTGGTTCAGTAATTATTTAAATAACATATTAACAAGTTTAGTAGACTTACCTTTTACTAACTAGTAATCCAACCCTGCTCTCATTAATTATTCAGAATATTTTTTATTTCCTTGAACATGTTAAGCAAACAATAATATCAATAAATAATGAGTAATATAATACTTCTTCTTGACTCTTCTTTCAGCCTACCATTATCCACTGCTAGACGAAGGCCTTCCTTGTTTGTTGCCATTTTTTCCAGTTTTGTGCGGTTTGGTGTCAAAGTTTTCTGGCGATGGTCCAATTCTTCTTTTGGAGGTTCGTGTGCGTTAAAGTTCCGTTATACTTGTCCACCTTGATATTTCTTGTCTTGTTACCTGCCTAGCTCAATTTGAGACAAGCGCTGCGATGAATAACATCGGTAATTTTACTACTGCGTATTTCCTCGTTTCTTATCTTTTCCCCTAAAATTATGTTGAGAATACCCCGTTCCATTACTCGTTGTGTAACTCTAAATATTTTGGCGTTTGTCGCAGTTAGTGCCATTGTTTCCATTCCATTACGAGTCTTATACTTTGGATTTTAGTAATTGGGTTCATTCAGGGTTTTTCAAAACACGTCCCATGTTTTCCAAAAACGGTCCAACTCTGTCTAATTCGCCTTAAAATGTCTTCTGTTTCATTATTTTCGCCCAGTAAATGACGTAGGTATAAGTACTCTTCAACATTTTTTATTGGCTTATTGTTAATTGTAATTTGCTGGTTGTCTTGGTTCAACACCTCAGTCTTCGAGAAGTTCATCGCGGAACCAAAACAATTTGATATTTTCTTCTAACATTGATTTTAGATCATCTTTATTATCACCAATCAGGACATTATCGTCTGCAAAGTGTTTATACCTTTTATCTTCCAATTTAGATTTTTGAAAATATCCTGATCATATCCTCTTCAATTTTGATTTTGATTGTTGCATTATCGTAGATATTTTTAGTAGGGTAAAGTATCTTGAATCAATCCTAGCTGAAATATAACATCCTTATGATGGCCCATCTCTAGAGTATCAAACGCCTTTTTAAGGTCAACAGAAGCCAGATATAAGTAAGTTTTTATTTAGTACTTTTTTTTATAATAATACACAGTTTTCGTAGGTGTTTAATTCTGCTTTAGTTCTTAGAAAATCCTACCTGTCCCACTGGATTATAGAAATCGAATTTTTTTGTTAAACGGTAGTAATTATTTAAAAAAGTAATTTGTACATGTGGAAGAGCAGGTTTATCGGTGGATAATTTTCAATGTTTAAATAATTTCCTTTTTTGAATAACAATATGTCTTTCGCATTTTGGCAAGCAACTGTTTTTTTTTCAGTGTCCACACTTGTTTATAGGACTTTAATTGCTTCTAGCTGAGTTTCCCCACCTAACTTAATCATTCAGTAGCGACTTGATCTTCTTCATCTTCTAATATCCGTCTATTTTTCATTTGGTCTAGAACCGTTTCTATTTCATGTTTATATCTGGTATCTCTTATGAGCCACCATTAATAACTATCTGCTCAGTGTTGTTTTAGAGCTGGGGTTGGCTTATAAAGGATCTCATTGAAATTTTCTATTATCTTAATTAGTTAGTACCATAAGGACTTGGTTGCCTTTAATTCTGTTGTTTCTAGTTTTTTCTTTTGACAGCTTATATCGTAAAACATGCATGTTGTTGTTGTCTTCTATAGTTATCTTGTGTTAATTTATCTTATTAGTGGTTTAAGTCCATTTCTTTTAGTCCTTCGATGTGTTTTAAATTCTTAGCTAGTTCTTCTTGGTATTTTGCATTCGCTTTGCTTCAGAACTTCTAGGGTAGGGCTCCAACTTTGAACAAGGTTTTTTAACGTAATATCACTGTTTTTAACCAAAATGGCCCTAAGTCTATGATCGCTGACGGTGTGTAGTCTAATCAGTACTGTAACATCTGCGATAATAATCTTATTGTTAAAAAATCTTATTTTTTGTTAATTCGTCCGGAATACTACTCTAGGATCGCAAAGCCTATAGATGCGAATAATTAAATGACTGGTATCTGGTAGTGTTTTGACGGTTTTTTTAAATTCAGAGACAAGTGACTAAATATTTAAATAAACTTATATTTTGTACTGAAGATACGATTGCAATTTAAATTTAAAATCTATTATAAAGCTTTAAATAAATTGCTTCTTTAAAATGCCTTGAATATTTCTTGTTATTTTCTTTTATAAAGATAGCAATACGGAATATTTTAAAATACATGTAGTTATTGTAAAATGTGATTAATTATACATTTATAAAACGGTAATATATTATCCATATCACATTCTCAATTGCCATTAAGTAATGAATAAAAGCATTTAATTTTAATCATTAATAATATTAAACTGGTTTGAAGAAAATGGAGGTGTGGTCACGTCAAGACTTTTTTTACAATTTTTTTTAATTTAAATAGAAACATAACAATATTTCAATAATTATTAGCCAATTATATTGGCAGCATATCTCTGAAACTTTATTTTGTTGAAAGTATGTTTGTAATAACTTCGATAGTAACTTCCGTCACTTTTGAATAATATATAACCTTCTTTCATTAATTGCCAATTGAATATAATGACAAAATATTTGTGCAACTTGATGGGAATAATTTTAATAAAATGTTGCTTGTCAACGAATAAGGATGAGTTCTTGAAATGTAAAATTTTGAAAAAATGATAACAACAAAATTTGTTGAAAATTTAATTATAAACAATTTTCGGTTCTATGTCTTGATGGTTTTTGAAACATTTGCAAAACTGAAAAACCTAACGGTCACTGGGACCTGCCAGTTTTTGGTAAAACTTTAAATATAAATTTCACAATTTCGAAAATAACTTTTTCTGAATGATGGTATTTGAAATCGGTTATTTCCGCAATAACCTCGATTTCGAAAATTTTCGCGATTACATATTATATACTTTCTTTTACTTCGTAAACGAAAGTAAAAACACCGGCCAGCGTTCCATTCCAGTCGACACCTTTACGTGGTGTTATTCAATTTCTAAAATTTCTACGAAAAAAAAAACATATAAGAGGCTATCCGCCTATCAATATTTGATCGTTCAGCAGACTTCAAGTCTTGGTCGGGTAAGTCCTTCCTTATCGTCGTCACACGAATTGCACCATCAAAATAACTCTGTTTGCTATCTTTTTCAAAGATATTATAGATTCAGTTGCAGACCCTATTGACAAATTCTCTTAAGTAGACAACTCTCTAATTTTTCTGGTTAAATCAATGGCCGCCATAAACAAAATATTTCAAAAAACCATCAAAGTGGTCATCGCGTAAGCTGATGCACAGGGTTTTCAATTTTTTACTTTAAAAATCTTTTGTGTTCACTTTTGCGAATATGAAAAATGCACAGGGCCACTTTAAAAAAATCCTCAGTTTCTTGGGTCAATGGAGTCGAATTACTTGGATAGTTATTCTGCGACTTAAAACCTCTCTGGTTCGGTATAGTATGGATTGGCGCTGCCCGGTTTACCCTGTCTCTCGTCTTTCGGTCAAAAGTCCTAGACCAGCGGTTTCCACCTGTTTTTTATCGCATCCATTTTTAGATTTTTTAAAAATGTTGCTGGCCCCCCTTTCACATCCGCCATATTTGATCAATAAAATAAAAAAATAAAGAGTTTGACAAAAGATATTTTAGTACCCAACAAAAGTCATGTAATTTCTTATTAAGTACATATTAATTATTATTAATTAATGTGATGATTACGCTTGCTTTTGCTTAATTCTTGGTTAAAAGCCAATGTCATGTCATTTTAAACATCCAGCTTATTTCTGGCTTTTGTCTTGATCTGCAGAAGAGTTGAAAATCCACTTTCGCAAAGGTAAGTAGAAACAAATGACACTAATATTTAAAAAGAAAGCATGAAAACTTTAGGATACAAATGCAGTGGCGTAGCTATGGGGGGCAGAGGGGGGCATATGTCCCCGGGCGCCACGTTAGGGGGCGCCAAAATGAGTATTAAAACTAATTATTTAATTTTATTTTGATGTAAACTAATGTATC
>JARJDX010101081.1:0-15733 GCA_030264735.1 Gymnusa sp. GC000175
AGGAAGTTTTCAGAAAAAAATATCCCAACGTATCCCAACTTATACCTTACATCCAGATATTAAAAAATCGTAATATAGCTTATTTCTCTATATTTAGATGTTTATAGCAGGAGTAAACAATCGACTTTGTGTTTTCCAGAAGTACCTCTTTTAAGTTAATAAAAGGTAAACTTTATTAAAATGTTGTAGTGCATAAAATAAAATATTTACAGAAGTTTGTAGTGAAGTGTGTTTTACATAAAATATTATTAAATTTTTAGAACCTGAAATTATGAAATTTATAAGTAAAAAATCAAAAAGCTTCCTTAACAACCCCCCTTGTTAAGGAAGCTGATTGGTTCAATAGTAGTGGGTGCATATTTAGATAATATTTTGAAAAGGTTTTCTAGATTTTTGGAAGGTTCGAAAGACAAACTTGAAATAGGGTTGAATAGGAAGTAAAAAATATATTCGAAACAAAAGACAATAAAATTTCATAAGGTTTAAAAAATAAGTGTGTAAAAAATATGTGCAGAACAATACGGCAATAAGCTTAAATTTAGGAATATCTTAAAATTAGCAATGCTTGACCGTATTGTTCCTTATAAAATATTGTTTCCAATATGCAATGCACATATTTAAATTTAAACTCAACAACCAATTTTCAGAAATGAAAGTTCAATAAATTATTTTTTTGTGATTTAGGTTTTATGAATCAACGTCTCAACACTAAATTTATTAGATCGTTGAATTCTCTCTGCGAAATTCAAATTGAGGATCTAGTACGATTGAAGTCTTAATGGAAGTAACCTTTTTAAAATTTTGTATCGGTAGAAGACAATGGTGTTTTTCTGTCTAGGTGTCAATACTGTTTAAGCTTATTTCCAATGTTTTAGGTACAGGCACAATTATCCGGCGTTTTTTAAAATAAAACATGAGCACGTTATTCAGCCAATAAATTTTTGAAAATCTTTGGATGATCTACAAAAAAATAATTAAAAGCTTTTATTAGTTTTGAAGATATCCTACGAACACAGCGTCGACTTTCATACACAAAATTACATAGTTTTTCACTATTAAAGTCTTCAGACTGTGTTCTATAAAAAATCGTACATTTTGCTTCATTTTTAGTACTAATTGGCAGCAATTATAATTTTTTTTCTGTCATATTTTTCCAATCTGCAATGGCCATATAACAACGTAAGTCCACGTGAATATGGAGATAATGCAACCTCCATATGAACGTGATGTACACTTTTCTAGTTATTATTACCTCATCAAGAATAAGGAGCTAAAAGATTAATTAGATCTTCAACATCTCGTAGCTTCTAATTCAACTTTATTTTATTTTAATGATGATTTAATGCACTTATGAATGTGCAATTTTATTTATTAAGCCTTCGTGGTGAAAAATTAAATTAAAATATGCGGAGAAGAAATTTAATTATTCCTTCTTCCACCATGTAAATAAGTTTTATTTTTTATTTTAAAATGTAAGCATAAAATAGTAAATAAAAAAATCAAGTATTCTGTAAAAATAAAATTAAATAGAATTTCGCTGATTGTAGTTCTACTAGTGCAACTAATGCAAGTAATATAAAACATCCAATTTTCCTAATGATGTTTAATTAGTTGAAAAAAGAAAAACTCTGAGAAAAATGTAGAAATTTCTGTTTAAATGTAAGCAAATTTTCCACAGCACTACAATTCTCTGTGTGTAACTGTAATTCAGACATTAGTTGCATAATTTCTTAATTTATAACATTCTTTAATTCGTATTTGTTGATAATTGTAACGTGGGACGTAACAAAGTATGATGACGGTTGCAGTAATTACGAAGAAATCTAAACGCGGCGCGCTCGTGATATTTCTAGTTTGTGCAGATAGAAAATAATTGTAAAATAATAATAAATCATGATTGGTTGCATCGATTGCGGGTACAATTTCACATTTATCAAATAAACGTGTATCTTGAGATAAAATTATCAAGCATTTATATTGGACTAATATTAAATGAGTCTTTTATAAACACTACATAAATACCTCGTTCGCATTCGAAAACTTAATTTAAAATGATAAATCATTATTTATAAAACGATTTTTTTCTGCTTTGTTTATCCAATGGGGAATTGTGCGATGCAATAATTTGCACGTTTTCTGCCAGAATATATGAGAGTATTTAATTAGTGCATTTGAATTGTGTACGTCTTAATGTGCTCTCGTAATTTATTTGTACAGTTAATTTATTGTTGTTGACAGTATGTATAATTTATTTGTTATACCTTGTGACATTAGTAGTTATCTGTATGCTGTAAGACACCTTTGAAACGAGTCGTTAAACTTGCAGTTAGAAGCTCGTTAATGTTTTAATTGTTTTGTTGAGTTATCTAAATAAAGTCTGCACAGATGCTTACTTATATACTTAGCAAAACAGTGTAGTTGAAATTGGGCGAAGCGATTTTCATGATTCACACACAGTTGACTATTAAAATTAAACTATATATTACATTCTAATATATTATACCCCCAAACTTCCTACACGCCAAGTATTTTTAGCTAGTTATTTGCAAGTTTCTACATAATATGCAAATTTTGAAATGCTAGTACATCTCGAAACTTTCCAAGATACATTTTTACATGAAATATGTGCCCTCGTCTGCGTATATATTCTAATTTAAAATATAGAATACAAATTTATACGTAGCGCACCGAACGGAGTTCAATTCCCTGTAGGGGCGTTCAATTTGATAAATGTGAAATAAATATTAAACAGAATTTGTCTATTTCTTACTTATACAGGAACTTACCTAATTTAGATAGTGCTTCTAGACCGCATAAATCATATTTTGACCCTAAAGTCATTCTTTTATAAAGCGATCAAATACTCACTCGGAAAACGGAAATGTGGTCATGCTTTATCTTACAGAAAATTTTACGCAAAATACAAAATAAATAAATTTTTTTCTAATAAACTATTCACAAAATTTGAACATAACTTTGTAAAAATTCCATCACTAATGGACAATTAACGATAGTATTTTTTCAATAGGGGCAAAATGAGAGATATACCAATTAAAAAACACTGAAAAGTTAGTTATCTGGGTCATATATTTTGAAAGGTAAACATATATAATACCTCAACTTATCCTTCAAGGAAGGATAAAAGGTAAAAGATGTCCAGGACGAAAAAGCTATCTTGGCTGCGCACAACGTTCGGCAGTGGACTGGTCTCAATAGCATAATAGACTTATGTCAAGCGCCAAAAGATAGATCGCTGGTAATAATAGAGTCGCCGACGCACTATAGGTGTATGGCACCCTAAGAAGAAAATTATTACAAACTTAAATCTACTTTAAGTAGTCAATCTGTGTATTTAAGAACGTTGGTTACGATGTAAATCCTGTTAGCAACTAATCTGCTCATTTTAGTATCTCGTTCTTTACAGAAGATTTTTCTCGACTGAATCACCTTAATTTTACCTTACCTGCTTTTTTTTTTAGTAGAAGTGTAAATTGTAAAATTTAATGAAGGAAGAAACTATTAAAGACCTAGCAATATATCGAACAATTTTAGTATACAAAACAGCAAAAAGACCCACTAAACACTAAATTAAGATTGGAGGGATACTACAGAATTGCGGAGAAACCAACAGAAAAATGAGATTAAAATTTAATGGTTAAAAAATAAGTTTTAGCATCAACATGTCCAATGCCCATGCGCTTGATTTGGCCATACCAACACAGTTGTTCTTGTTTTTGTTGTTGTTGTAGTTTATCCAGAATATCTTTTAAAACTCTTATGATCCCCAAGTCTTTCGGTTCTTGAGATGACATCCAATCAATGGCAATCGTCCATTTCAACTAATAGGTGTCTACTCTCCCTTAATTTTGTGTGTTGTTAACATTCACTTCGGTCGGTGTTTGCAGATTGCGTTGTAAATTTGGAATTTGCTTTCCAGTAAGATGGTCTTGGCCATAAAACAGGATTCATGACTCCTATTACCTATTTCACTTTCGTGTTCTTCCTGACAACTCTCTTTCCATTTGTCCTGAACAGAGGATTTTAGTCCTCACTTTTCACAGCATTCTAACTTCTCTCGGGTGTTTAACAGTAGCTTTTGTTTTTGGCCTTCTATATATTCGCACTTCGTCTTTCTCACATTTCCTGGTAATCTTCATTGTTCGTGATCTTTAAAAAGCCACCTGACCATAAATTTCAGGTCATCCCTGTCGAAGACATTTCGTTATTGGGTAATGGCTGTGGATTATAACCTTTGAGGTGACATTTATGATGGTATTGTTTTGCTACTTTGTTTCAGTACCTGCCATACTTTAGATATAAAGATATCGTAGGCGTTTGTAAGCTTCACGAAAAAATGTGAATTTTTTAGATTTTGACAATTTTTTTCTGGTTAAGCCTTACATGGCTAATGTGTACATGCAAGAATGACCTGCTTTAAAACCTGCTTGTTGTTCTATTTCAAATGGACCGTATTCTGTTGACTAAGTCTTTAAAGATCTTCTCTTACATCCATCTCAGAATGATATATGAGAAGAACCTGACCGAAATGCAACGATAATTGTTGTCATTTGTGTGTGTTTCTTCACCGTGTCTTCCGACTATCGTGGACTGCAGTCTTTCCCAGTCATTAAATTCGTTTCCTCCATTACAATTTATTTTTCTTAATAAGTCCGCTAATTGCTCCCAAATGCATATTTATCTGCTATCAACGCGTCATCGCAAAGAGAGGATTTACCAATGATAGTAAGTTTGGGTCTTTGCAAGAAAAATCTCGCAGTCACAATTTGTTCGCCCGCTGCTTAACAGTTTTCTTCTTACATTGCTTGCCGATCAATAATAAGGATCTTTTACTTGCTGCGGAACTTTTTGATGTTTGCTAAATATGTGTACGTAACTTCCCAGTTGCTCCATACCGTGTCTAAAACTTTCAATTTTCCTTACTTCTCCTTACATGTTATACGATACAAGGTTTATTTTCTTTGTCCTAGGCCTTCTTCGTTTCCATGATAATCCTTCCAAATTACAAGGGTTTTATGGATTTTTGCTGTTTTACAAGTAGGTTAACCCCCAACCTGCAGGTATTTTTTAGTCAAACATCAAAGCTTTAAGCCGAAAAATTAAAAAGCAAGAACTAATACCATTGGCATAAAGACTTCAGTCAGTAGCCTTTTAACCTTAGCATATTTAAATTTGGTTGATAAACAGAAACACGGGTTATCTGGTATTTCAAACACAAACGCTTCAATAAAATACAAAATTATAGATAATTTTGCGAGGTGTTAAAAAAATAATTTTTTGTTTAATTTTTATTATGAAATTGAATCCTTTCAGGACTTTGCCAGTCACGATTTCTACATCACGTACATTTTGGAGTGGCAGCGAGAGTTAATTAATTGCTCTACATTCCGGTCTTGATTTTTAATTATTTTAAACAATTCATGTTGTGTTAATTAATGAAATATTTCGAGTATTTTAATAGCTGAATTAGTGAGTGTTATTTGTTTTGTAAAAAAAAAAATTTTGTATTAGTCGATTTTAAGTTGAGATAACATCAATTTACACTTTAATTTAATTTTTTTTTAAATTATTTATGATTAATTGTTACTTCTTTTATGGATCTAATTTATATTATATGCGCATAAAAGAAATCTATCACTGTCTGTACATATCGGAATAATTACTTGGTGTATTAGTTAATTATTTTATACATACAAAGAGTTAATTAAATTTAGTGTTGAATGAATGAGTGCTTCTATAATATGTATTCGGTTAATTAATTTACTAATTATTGTTCAGATATTTTTCTTTTAAACCGCGTTTAAAATATTTATGAGGATTTTTTTTATTCAGCTTGGTCATTCTCTCATATGTTGACATCTTTGTAAACTTGATATTAATAATTTAGCAAGTATACAAAGTGCGTTTTCTGTAAGTACACCCAACTTCCCATACCACCATGCTGTTTACATCACCTATGTATAATATATACATCTATCTGCGTACTGATAAAACTTGTATGAGGCTAAAGCCCAGGCAGTGCATTATTAAACGAGGGGGCCGACGCTCTTACAGGTCCGTATTCTTGTGATTTATAGTGTGTCGTTAATTTCCAGACGTGATGAGGTTACTTAACATCCATGCGCGCATAAATAAAATTAGGATAAAGGGGAAAACGGGGGGAGGCAACTTGCCTACCTCGGAAACGTTTTAACAAATTTCGGTTCGGAAATTGGGTTTTATTACTCCTACATATTTAAATACAATCATCATTATTAGGGAGCTTGCCACTAAATAACAATATTAAATATTTATTTAGCTCCTTAACATTATACAAAATCCAATTTAATTGCTTGAAATTTTATAAAAAGAAAGATATTTTTTCCTGCGGTCCTGTATGTCCTGTGTTAAACATGTGCGCAATAAACTCGTTGCATGTACTCGCATTATATACCATATTTGACATTAAGATGTATAGCTTCACTCAGCCAGAGGCTGCATATTTCATCTGCTCTCTCAAATGTATAATATCTATTCATATGACACATCGATATACTTGCATTTTTTATCAGACTACTGAATTATTTTTGACTCAAATAATTGCTAGCCATATATTCTCATACCTGGGTAATAAATGGGACTTACTTCATCATGCACAGCATGGATTCACCTGAATACCAACAAGTTTCTTTAATTTTTGTATGTGCAAATTTTATTGCCTTATCATTTGGTCAACTGATTTTTTTTTACGATAACAAATAGTCTATCCTAAATGTTTTTCTTTTTTTCATCCTAAATGTTTTTTTAATAAGTTTTTTTGGAATTATAGTCGAACTTCCCTAAGTCGAATCATCATGGTTCACAAAAAAATTAGAGATATAGAAAATTGGAGTTACAGAATTAGCAACAAAATGCAATCTTGTTGCAATAATTTGTGAAAAAAATTCGAGATATGGAAAAATTTGATATACCTATTGAAGTTAAAGTTATGGAGGTTCAACTGTAGTTATTCTTTAAGATATGTCTTTTAGTATTAAAGTATGACGATCCCTATATGCGTCTTAAAGACTGTGCAAAAAAATTCCATTTATGTGCAATAAACTTACAACTAATATTTGTGGACTTCCTATTGTTATTCATACTTCAAGTTTCCTTTAGTGATCAGTTAAAATATTTTCTATTTTTCACACTTTATGGTGTCTTCCAAATATAATTATTTTCTTTATGTTAGGGGGACATAAATCTAAGATTTTTATCGTCTTCGTTCTTTGGATTGGAAGATTCTAGGGATAGATCAAAAGTAGGTATAGGAGGTAACTGCTTACTTGAAAAATAGACAAGCAGCGGACTACGACGAGATTTCTAAGACACTTTTTTACTCTGGAGGAAGTGCTTTCACAACTAAACTTACAAAACTGTTAAAAATATTTATACAGTGTAAAGTACCGATTGAATAAAAAATCTCTTTAAATATGGTAATACTAAGAACCCAAAAACTATAGGGAGGTATTACCTATTAAATTTGATGATAAAACTAAAATCATTTTGGACAAATTTGTACCATACTTTGATACTTTAAAATCAGTAAGAAAGAACAAGGTTCTCGAAAGAATCGTTTAACAACAAACGATAGCTTCATAGTAAGACAAATAGTGGAGATCGAATTTTGCAAGTCGACTTTCATGTATTTTGTGGACCTTATACGGTTTCAACTGTGGTAAGTACTAAATATACTACAAGATAAATAGATGCCACGAAACCCACTAAAACAAAAAGGAGGATAAAAGTAGAAAATGAGTCAAGTAAAGCTATAGAAATTATAAAAGAAAGTAGAAATGGTAAATTATTGAGTGCTTTTAACTTGGTTATGGATAAAATTGTACAGAAAGTGAAAGTTGCCAAATGGGGAATAAAATAACTATTAAAAACGGCCAAAATAAACACTTTAAGGGTAACCATTGGAAAAACAAGACTAGATCATGTGCGAAAAGAGCATTTGAAGCAAAAATGTAACATAACCGATATAAAATAATACACAAAACATCGGAAGAAGAAATCGAATAGCCACGTCAGAAGAGCTAAAAGTAGACTAATCAGAGTTGCCAACATGAAGACCTAAATTAGGACGTCCTTAGAAAAGGTGAAGAGAAAGTTTAATCTCATCTTTCGAATGGACACCATAACACAAACGTAAAGAATTAAACGGCGGAAGCCTATTTAAAAATGAATAAGAAGAAAACAATTTGTGTATCCCTCAAAAAACAACTATCACCACTGATCTACTAACAAGATAAACCTAATCATCTTATCTAAATATTTTGAAACAGTGAGTTCAAAAAATGAGTAAAGTAAAAAGAATTTCATCACAATACTAGCATAATAAAGATGTTTACAGCTGAAAGTGCAGGGATACAGTACTAAAGACCATGCGACAACTGGGGTATTAGGCAAGTGAAAACAATTTCTTCAAAACTCTTTACTAACACCTTAGAAGACGAAACTTTCGCTGGCAGAACAATGGAAATTATTTATAAAATCTAAAATTTGCAGACGACATCATCTTACTATCAGAAGATGAAAGTGAGCTATGACTAATTGTGACTGAACTGTACGAAGCCTTAAAGAAAATTGGACTACTGGTTCATATCTAAAATCAAAGTCATGGCCAACCGACCATTAACAATATCAATCAGTATGGCTCACGAGCAATTAGAAGAGGTCAAATAATATTTATACCTTGGGAACTTACTAACCTTCGGATAAGCAAGGTAACTAAGGTAGACAGAAGAATAAGACCAGAATGAGCGGCGTTGCCTCCGAAACATGGATAATAACTGAGAAAACCATGGAAAAAGTTAAGAATAATCTAAAGAGCTATGGAGAGAAGAATTGTGGGCATAACATTATTGCAAGAAAAACCAATGGAAGAATCCGGAATAAATTAAGAGTAGTGAATGTTGAACAACACATTGCAACAATGAAATGGAAATGGTATGTCCAGAAATGGACGAATTACTTTGTATTAAATACAATTAAAATATTTTTGAAAGAAGAGATATACGTAGGCGTATACATATATAAATAAACTTGAGAAAATCATTCAAAATTTTAATTGTGCGGGCATATACGGTACTGTACCGTCGGTACATACCTGTAAATGAAAGATAACAAAGTTGCATTTTATGAACAAAAGCGTTATTAAAATATTATTTTTATAAAATTAGCAGCGGAGTGTTTCCAATAACAAATTATTGTTTGACAAAAGCGCATTAATAATTATAATATAAATTAATCTACTAAAACCCCATTTTTGTTGCAATTTGGTTAGTACGCATGCGTTATTTTGCAAAAGTTTGGTTTGCATCATTTCCGTATCGCAGTTCTAAAATTATACGCGTTGTCAATTAAAAGTTAATTTTCATTATAATATAATTCGTGTGGTTACCGCTGGGGCCAGAGTCTTGATAACGTGCGCCACTGAGCCAACTTTCAATGTAATTTAACATTTGGATGGCATTGTCGGAATGTAATATTACATTTACGCGCAAGTTATAATTAATGCACTGAATGCTATATTTCTCCCTTTGCCCCTTTTGCATTTCGTCTGAATGTATAAACCAACTATTGTTATTGGATATGGCAATTAAATTTAAATTTTTGAGAACTATAAATAAAGAAACTTTTTGGCTTTAGTCTCTGAAGAGAAGAGTTTAATTTGAATGAAAGTAAAAATTTAAATTTTAAATAATAGGGGTTTTAAGTTTATATGACCACATGTTGTATTTTAGTGGTATTAGCATAGTTGTACAAGAATAAACTAATTCATTTCTAAAGGATTAATGAAAAAAAAGTGGTGGAATTTCCAGTTGTGTAATTTTCTTTTATATTTTATGAATTTTCATGCAATTGTTTGCTGAAGTATGTACACAATATGTAAAGTTATAAAACTTGCAACGTAGGTGGTCTGAATGTGGAGCTTTTTAGCTGAAACAATCCTCCCATAATGAAGTAGAAAAAATGCATTTATATTAAGCCCATAAAGTGTAGTTTAAACGCAGTAAATGCATATGTGCTCTTGAGTCAGAGTAGTTGCGTTCTTGAAAGAAAATCAATCTCATTGGAATAAATAAATCACATACACATCAGACATAAAATGCACCATAAATATACGATGTCAACTTATGAATGCACTACTTCTCTTTGACAAGATGGGATTCGATATATGTATAATACAATGCAGCTTACTTCTTGATGGTCACATAAAACATTTATAATAGGCTTTATTATTTACTTCAAAAACCACCATGCGGATTGCGCTCTTCCCCACTCTACCACGCACTGAATGAAAAGAATCATCGCATCATCCTTTTTCCACGGCGTCATCTATTTTAATTCCATTGCACTAATTAGTATTAACACTACTAATTACAGTCTAATCTCACCAACTAGAGCCGTGAATTACCAACGACAAATTCACTTTTATTATTTAAGCATGCATTAAAAATGAACGCTCAACTACCATTCCATATAATATTAATCATATTATCTGCCCGCGTTCACATATATGTAAATGTAAAATTATTTAGAGATAAATATCTAAAATTCATTTGTATTGAATGTAACACTTTCACAAACATATTTTATTCATTAAACGTTGCAAATAATCTCATTTAAATTTATATTTCCTATCGATTTATATTATTATTAACCATTACACACACCAAGAATCAATAAATTATTTTATTTCACATCATTTATGACACTTCAACCGCTATCACTTTCATATCGACAACTAATTTTATGATTTTATCACATCGCTATACAAGAAAACTATATCATACCTATTCCACGTCATTTATTTTCAATTAATGCACATATTATGTTACACAAAAAATAAATTTTGACACATAAAACAAATATTTGATAAATATTGTAGCATGTTTACTAAATAAATTCAACAATTTCATCGGCAATTGCCATGAAATGATTCCGTTTAATACCTAATTTTCAGGATCTTTTTGACCATTTTTAGATAGATGCATCCTAAAATATATCCACTTTTCTTAATTGCACCAAGGTAACTTAAATTATATTAGGTTTCGACAGAGATGTTGCCTATTATCACTATTATTCAACTTATACCAATGGCTTAACAATTTTATTAAACAAAATAAAGAAAATCCAACAACAGTACAGAAACATGCTGAAAATTTTTAGGAAATGATTTATGTCGCCTTTTCACTTCTACAAGCCATCCTAGTTTTTCCTGAGCATATTCTTTCTCGAATTGACTTTGAATCATCGTCTCTACAATGTTATCATGTCACTATCTTCTTTGACTCCTATTTCTTCTTGTTATCTTCATACTCTTCGGCGCCATCCGTCGTCCTTCATTTGTAAGAAGCGGTAAGTAATGGAGAAATATTAAATATTTCTAGCCATTATTTTATCTCTTTGATCCTATTACTTATGTTCTGAACATTCCATGATTTTTTATATCTTTTTATAATTTTTTTGTATTCCAACACATAAATCCCCTTGAATTTTTTATTTACGGTTTATTTCCTTAAATTTAGATACTGGAGAGTATCAGTAGTCAACTCATAAGATTTATCTCCTTTTTGGTTGTCTTTTCCCTATTTGCTCATGGAAGCAGCCTTCACCATTTTTTACCTATTACTCTAGGACCTAGAGTCTAGGTAGCGATCCTTACCCGAGACCACCTTACCCCAAAATTTTTTATGAGGTTGACATTTCGTCCCCTTTTTTTCTCCCCTCTGGCTTAAGACCAGCAATGGAGAAGTTAACAAAATATATCTTAACAATAAAATCATAGAACAAGTCATCCGCTTTAGATATTTAGGATGCAACTAGATCTTATCAAATTCTCGAAGATCTGAGGATAAATACGAAGAAACTTAAAAAGAAAAGCACAAATTAAATAGTTAAACTTACTTATGTACCAATCATAATGTTTGGAAGATAAACATGGGATAGTCAAAAAAAAACGAAATAAAAATTTGATCAGAAAAAATGAGAAATTGACGAGCTGTGAACAGGTGCATACCAAACAATGATATTAGGAAAAACCACAAAATTTTACAGTAGAAGGCAAAATAAAGGATTACCAACGTAAATGGTTATCTTCTCCATGAATACTAAAAAAAATGAGGAAAAAAGACTCGTTTTACAAAAATTTCAGAAGCGTTTAAAGCCTGTTATTTCTTGGGTTGATCAACAAAAAACAAACTTTGAACGCTTCTGAAAATAATAAACTCTTAGAAGAATAGGTCTTCTTTGCCAATAAAATTAAGAAAGTTATCAAAACTTTTGCAGTAAAATTCAATGTAAAAAATCATACATGGTTAATGAAAGAATTAAGAAAATATCTTTTAGGGTACCCAACAAAGAAAGACGTTGGACGCTCGCTCCCGAAAATAATGGACAGTTCTAGGAATAAAGTGTAGAGTGTAGCAAAGTACTTTAGGTTCAACTTCCATAACAATAAAAAAAATTCCGACACTGTCCCAACTCCTCAACCTGCCTTACAGTGGGTTGGGGTTGAAGGTTTCATGGCTGAACACTTCTCTGGTTCAGAGTGGATGAGAAATCATAAAACTCCAGTGGTTTGAAATTCTCGTAAAACGGCAGGTCTACTTTTAATGTAATTTGCTAATTTTGTAGGAGGAGAAGCGGCTACACACAGTATTCAAGGCAGCTATAAGAGAAACAAAACATAGTTTCCCAATCGGAATATTAGAAAAACATTATAATTTTCACAGCTAAAGTCAAAGAAGAAGTAAGACGTCCCAGTCCAACGATGGGTCTTCGGAGTCTTGCTCCGTAAAGATGATTTTATTTTAGTTAAATTAAAATTAAAATTATTACTTAAGCAGAAGTTATTTTTTTTTAAATTTCAATTTAAAACAAATAAAAAGCCGGTAAATATAATGATAGCTGCATAATAAAAACTGAATTTTATTGTCCAACTTGTGCACTTTAAAACTACAGAAAAATCTTTATTTTAATTGTGCCTGTATAAAAACTTGTCATTAATTATCTTTATTGGTATTGAAATATTTTTTGGAAATTAAACTTAAAATTTTAGTATCGGTTAAGCCAATTTCAGCTTCTTAAATAAAAAGATTGTTACTTCTGTGTGGTAGTTATTGCATTTTTGTTATGTTAACTTTTTATTGTATATTTCTTAATTTTTAAACAACCTCTGATCACTAATAACGACTAATAATATAAATGAAATAAACTTCCAGGAAAGAGGAAAGATATGAATAAACACATACACTATGAAGTACAGAACACTTTTAAGGGATTTAACTCAAATCGCAGGTTTTCAAAAAAAATCAAGCAATGGAAGATAGTGGACACAAGAAGAGAAGCAACAATTCTCCATCAAGTTGAAAGTAAGGGTGCTAAAAAAATTTAGAGGTCCTCTGAACAAGAATTAACCAAAGTTACTACAAATTGCAATAGTTACAACTTTTATTTAAAACATTTTTTTATTGGGTGAAGCTTTTTTGTCGCTTAAATAATGTCGAGTGAAGGGCATATTTTTTTAAATTTAAATTTAGAGCATTAAAAAACCATTTTATAATAGGTTTGCATACCAATAGATCTTTGTAATTTATTTTACTTTAAACTGACTGAAAATCAAGTGACTAAGCGATCCTATTTTGACAAAATTACTTTTACAATCTCGACAAATTTATTTCCCCACTCGAATCAACTGCATCATTTATCCCTGTCTCGTAAAAATTTTCTTGAACTTGAAAACTCCCGAGTAAACATTTTTGCCCTCTTGTTATTTTGTATTTCGTTCATTTAGCTGTCTATAAATGATATTATGAAAAATTTAATTTCTAAAAAAAAAATATTTCTTACATGACTAGAGACGAAAAATCTCCCCGGAAAATAGCTATTTCCTCTTAAATTTTTAAACAAGTTCAAGCCTTCTTGCTGGATATAAATGGTTTTTAAGATAAAATTACGTACACATACGTACATAGAATAAAAACACTATTTAAATTTTACAAGTAGGTGTAAAACTAAAAAAAAATCTCAGTTGTAATCTCATGAGAAGCTTAATAAAATGAAACTAAAAACATTTAGCTTATCAAAATTCTATTGAAAAACATTCTGATAAAAAAATCCAAATTTATTGGTTTAATGAACTTTTTTATTCATGCATTTTAATCCATTTTAACACCCGTTGTTAAAATTGAGATTTTCAAGAATTTTTTTCGGATTAAATGCCTTCCTGTCGTAAATATAACTTACAACCATTAATCTTAAGCATTTTTAAGATTCTAACCATACTTTGGCTTTACTTTTTCTACTTTTGAAACTGAAATCTTTAATTCGAAGGTAATTAAATTTTATTTTAATAAAAAACATTAATTGTTATTTTAACAATTAACAGTTGTTTAATTAATTTTCTTCTTACAAACTTGTGATTTAGCTCGTAAAAATCCTTAGAAGTCGGAGATAAAAACAGTTTATGATCGTATTCGTTAGCATTGATTTTATCATTTTATGTACGTGTTAATGTTACCAATATTAATAAAGATCTCCCCAAAATAAAACAGAACTCAGATTTTATGAAAATTATGAAATATAAAGCCAAACAAATAGTCCTAAAGAAGCTTACAATAACGAAACTCGCTACTTCAATTCAAGTAAAATCAAGAATAAATGGTAAGAAGCGAAGAAAGGAAGGAAGAACTCTTCACAGCACAGCCCAGGAAAACATTAAATATCAAAAAATTCTGGTGTAGGTACTCAAAAAGAACAAACCAGAACAAAGATTTATTTGATATAACCTTATCTAATCTAGCACAACTACCAAAATGTATGTTTTTTTTTATTTCCGGAATTTACATTACCATAAAAATGTATTGTACTAGATTTCATCTTAGCTTTGCATCTGTACTGAAAATGTAAAAGCAACATTTTCGTCTTTGTGTAATGTTACAAATTAAAGTCTTTAATAAAAATTTTCGGTGCCAAAAAAGTAAAAGTAACCATTAACAAAGAAATATACTAGCAAAAGGCATCTGCATATGTCGGTATAACTTACAAAACATTGAAAGAAGGTAAAAATGTCACTTTTACCAGAGACCAATAAATCTCTTACCGGTGGTATCGAAAGTCCTTAAAAAACGTTTTACAACAAGGCTGAAACTAGTATTGATAAAAAGCAATAAAATACAAAATCACCAATTTGTATACATCAACAACAAGCAACAATTTATTAAATTTATCAAGTAGTAAATATAATAAATGCATTAGAAACTAAAGATATTGCACGGCTGTATTCTTAGATGTAACTCAGGTACGTATGTATGGTACAAAAGTTTTTTGTACAACCGGAAACAACAGTTACCTCAATACTCATTTTCTAAACTTTAAAGTCATTAGCCAATTTGTTGTCATACAGCAAGAATGTAGAAGATCAGAACAAGTCATGTGTACCTTCAAAAAGCGTCTTGAAACATATATTTTATCTCATAAAAGGCTGACCTTCTATTAGCAAAAACCGCAATCTCTACAACCTTTGCTAAGTAGTACATCTCACATTAGTCCAATTGGGATGACTACAAAAAACATGACAAGAATGTCGGTTTGGCTCAGTAACTATTAGTATTTAAATATTTCAAAGAGCAAAAAAATCAAAGAACGTACTAGCTAGCTTCTCCTTAACCAGTGATACCAAATTAAG
>JARJDX010101094.1:0-15580 GCA_030264735.1 Gymnusa sp. GC000175
AGGTTTCTTAAGAACTATTAAAGATATCACCACAAAAATTCATATTTAGGCTTTTAACAATAATTGGAAGAGCCCAGTTACTGTTGGCCACCGGAAGTGGTAGTTTATTGGTGAGGTTTTTTAGTTTTTTGCAAATATTTGAAAAAGTATGATGTTTATGGAAAAAACATAGCGTCTAAATTTGAAACAAATTCTGTTATCATTTTTTTAAAATATCGCCGTTTGTTTTTTTAACTTTCAAGGCGTCGCGACGCCAATCGAAGTGTCGGATATTTTTTTAAAAAATGACTTTGATAGCGCTAATTTAAAACTTTAATTAGTCGAAGGGAATTTCCTTAAATATGTTTCTGTGGGGGTCAAAAGTAGAGAAAGATGTTTTTGACTTTTTGAATAACCGGAAAATTTTCAAACGAAAATCGAGGTGGACGGAATTACTCGGATCGCTTGTCAATTGATATTTTTATAGATATTTTTGATATTTTTTTTTTTCTAAGACCCATAGAGATATGGACGTTTTTTACTTTCCTTCGTGGATTGCGCGTTATTGTCCCATCATAATAGCAGCTGATCACTTTTTTTAATAAACCATATACATACCATTAATATCATCTTTTTTATTTTTTACTTTGGCCAAACTATCACCCCAGCTGACGCGCAATATCTTTTTGGAGAACCAGTATTGTTGAGTTGAACGAAAGCTCCTGATATGCCGATTTGAGATTTCGGTCGATAGATATTTCTATTCCGAGGTAGTTGAAGTTCATCACTTGCTCTATAATTTTTTTGTCTAGTTGTAGTTTGCATCGCACTGATGTTCGACTGCTCACCATTCATTTTGTTTTCAAGTGTGATTTCAAGATTGTACATTTTGGCTGCTCCTGAGAATGTGTGTAGGAGTCGCTGCAGGTCTTCGTTGTCTGCCATCATTAGAGCATCATCCGCGTAGCACAGTATATTGAAAGCCATTCTACCCACCTGGTATCCTCCGTTGAGGATCTTCATCTTGGTTATTATGTTGTCCATTTTGATGCTAAATAGAACTGGGCTCATGCTGTCGCCTTGCCTTATTCCTTTAGTTGTTTTATATTTTGTCCGTTGTTGTCAATGTTTTTCAAATGTTTACTTCTAATTCCCATTTGTCGTACTTATTTACGATATTCTTTATCATATATTCAGTATTCTGCTGATCTTCTGCCAGAACGATTTGGTAATCTGCGAATAGAATAGTAAGTATATCTACCGCATTACATTTTCTTTCTCTAGAGCCGAATCTAAGTATATCTTGAATAATAAAGGGACCCATGCCGTACCCCTTTATTGACCGGAATTGTGAAGGAAAACCTGTCTTCTGTTTTTACAACTGCCAGCACTTTTATATTTTTTACACAATTTCTTTATGGCATTAATGGATTTGTCTTTTCTCTAACGTTTCTCACAACTTGTTCAGCTGGATGGAATCTATGCTTTTTTTAAGTCTACAAAGATGATGTATGGTTCGCTTCCGTAAACAAAGCATTTTTCCATAATTTGCCACCAATACTATGTATCTTTTCTTAGTTTTATGTAATTTAAACCTTTGAATTGCCTGCCCATTCACTCCAATTCGTGTTGTTTCATAACCTAAAAAATACCATATTTAATTTCTTTTCCATTTATTTACTCTTATTTGTATCTTTGAACTTTTTTTATTTATTCCACATTGTTCATATTTTTTTATTTATATGTATAGGCAGTAGGCACACAGTGCAAATATTAATATTTTCATTGTTAAAAATTGCCTTATAAGATGCTCTTGCAGTCTTCAGTAGGGCTAATCATAACTTATCCACGCGAAAAATATAAAATACAGTTCATAGAATTTATTATCTTTTCCTTATGCTAAGAATAACTTGCCATTACTTACGCATTAATTTGTTTTTGGGAAAGTAATGTATGTAACATGTTGCCCAGTTTTGTTTAATATCCTTTACACAGAGGTCCAGAAACAAATCTTTATCATATCAGCCAATGTTTTAAATACAATTATTCATTTTAAAATAAAAATAACACTAAGAAAAGTATAACAACGATTTAAAACACCACAATATACACCAAAATCATAGGGCTACAATGGTAAACCATGTTGTTAACACAGGCTCTACCAATTTAAGCGGCAACCAGTAAAAATCAAAAACCTCGAGAAAAACGGATTCTCCTGTTTCTTTGGCGTTTTTGCCATAAGTAGAAAACTGCACAGACAAAATATTTTACACAAATATAATGTAAAGACTATTTTCAAATCGGAAATCTTTAACGTAACACACAATGTAAAGGACAAAATTCCTCTTTTAAACCCGGGAATTTATCAAGTAGGTTGTCTTAATTGCGATTTGAAATATTTAGGCGAGACCAAACGGCAAATTAGGACACGCATGCTTGAATATCAACGGGCGGTACGTCTTCAAAATATTTGCAGCTTGCTCAGCATTCCTTCGAGACAGGTCACAAAATTGATTTCACTAATGTGAAGTCATTATCTATAATCCCTCATTACAAAAAGCGTAAAGTTTGTGAAGCCGTTTGGATTCATAATAATCCTCTTAACTTGAATCGCGAGCTTGGTTTCGAAATCTCCAATACCTGGAAATATTTGTTTTCATCATTATATTCCCATCCCCACTAATTCTCTTTGTCCTATATGGGCATTCCCACTCGAACAAGGTTTTCAGTCATCGGACTTTTCCGCCTTGAGAATGCTCCCTGCAACGGCGAGCAAAACGTTGGCAACAACCAATAAAAATACGCGACTTAAACCCGAAAGTAAGAAAACTTACATCGACCTCAGTCGCGAAAGTCTAAATTCTAAATCCAAATTGTTAACATCTAAAAAGCTGGATGCTGACAAAACGCGTTGCGAATCTAAAGTATGGATGGACTGGGTAAACTCTTGCGTTAAAATCATTTGTTGCAACTTTTAATTCTTATTTATTAAGTAAAAGTTGTTTAAATTTGTAATAAAATAAAGTCGGTGGTAAGTTTAGCCATGGAAATATTTGTATCTTCATTTTTCTTGCACCCCTTTGTTTTTTCGGCTTCTTGAAATAATTTATTTCTACAAGATTTGCAGCCAATTTTTTTGGGATAATTCCATATTTTTTTTTCTATAAATCTTCCTTCTATTGCAAGCAGTTTAATGTATTGTCGTACTTAAACCAGCAATAATTGTATGCTTTTGTTCATCTGATCATTACTGAGCGGGTGTTAAGGTGTATCAAGTAGGAGGATTTAGGAAGCCACATGGGATAAGGCCAGGTTTTGTTTTCGTCTATCATCTGCTGATCTAAAGACTTTTAGGTCTTTGGCATTGTGGGTAACATGCTGATGTTCTTTAGTCATCCAGTTTGTTTGAGTTTCTCCGTTTTCGTCTGTTGATGTATCACCCAAATTACTGTGGCGATTAATAGAATCTTTATAAGAATTTCCATCAAAATTTATTTTGATAGATTGTTTTGGTTTAATAATTATTATTATATTTAATAATTTTTGGGCAATAGTAATAATATACTTCCTTCTTCCGCACCATTTAATGGTTCTTTGGTCTTTCCTAATTTATTAATTTAATCTGCATATCGGCTGGGTAAACACTTGCATTAAAATCGTTTGTAACATTTTTATTCTAATTTATTGAGTAAAAATTGTTTAAATTTGTAAAGTGATAAAGTTGGTGGTAAGTTTAGCCACAGAGACAAGTGTGTCTTCATTTTTCTTGCGCCTTCTTGCTTTTTCGTCTTGAATATATTTAATTCTCCAAGATTTGCACTCAATTTTCCTTGGATATTTTTTATAATAAACCTTTTTAAACCTCTTTACTATAGCTATATTGTAGTTAAAAGCAGTACCCCAATGATGCCATTCATACAGATTGGCTTTAGGATTTCCTTGTAGAGTAAAACATTGTTTTTCAACGATAGTTCCATTTACCACCAATGCTTACGCTTTTGGAAAATATTTTTTGTTTTGCCACGTAGTTTTGCGATCTACATGCATGCCAAGGTATTTAGCGTGATCATCTTCAGGTAATGGGCAATCATTTATTCTGACAGGTGGATATGTTTTTTTGTGTAATAGAAAGGTAAAATGTAGAAAGGTAATTTATCTCTGATGATTGAGTGCTGCAATATTGTTTGTTATTCTTTAGCTTGAATAGTAAACATCGAATTATTTGCTTATAGACAATAATTGATTATAATTATTGCATATAAACTAGATTTGCTACATCCAAAAAACACCAAGGTTTGTGTAACCCAGATGGTTAAATATATCATAAAGTTGAGTTTATATGTTCAATAATAAATTAATATTGTTGAAAAAAACACATCGGTTGCTTAGGTGACGGGAGAGGCTTACTAGTCGAAGTCTTATTAAACACCATTTATTGAATACTATACAAAATATATACAACTAAAAATTATAAATTAAAAACAAACAAATCTTTTTCTTTTGGTGCACCTCTTATCTCGGGGGTGCACCTTTAATTTTGGGGAGGGTAGCTTTACTTTGTTTCCACGTTTGGTGGTCAACATCTGGCTCAAATATCTATGCGCACATCAAACTCCTGCCAAATTTATTTCTCAGGAACAGTGGACGTTTAACATAGAAATGGTGTCGAAATAATGGTCTAAAATGAAGTAGCAACCAATATCAGAAAAAATATTGCTACTACAACTCTCTACAATGCTAATCCTACTAAATATTATACAAATATATGCCCCAACGAATGATAGAAAAAAAGAAGAGATACCCGCACTCCACCTAGAAAAAGATCACATTCTAAAAAACTGCCAAAACAACATCTAAAACTAGTTTTAAAGATAAACCATAAGTTAAAAATTTAAGTTTTAGGAATGCGGTTGGTACAGAAGAAGCTTTATACATTGTTCAGATGTTATTTAAAAGCTGTAGAGATATTAATTGCAACATTTTGGCTTGTGTTATTGAATATTAGAATACCTTAGATAGAGACCAATGCAAAAAAAATATAGAAATTTGGGGAGGTGTCAATATGGATGTTAAAATAATTATTTATCTAAATTTAAACTAATTGGCAGTTGCAAAAAATGAAGTGAACAGGACTGTATGATGTCTTTATTAATATCGTCGACATCGTCATCGTCATAATAAACATAGAGCACCCATAGAACGCACATAACCTCTTCTCTGCCTGTAATGCTGGCAACTTACATTACAGGTGGACCTACATTTTTGTGTGAATTCCGACTGGAGTTACATAATTTCTCATCTAAAACCCCACGCTGCCAAGGCCCTAGCCCTAATATTAATTTTTGCAATGGCAAGCAAAACGTTGGCAACAACAAATAAATCTACTCGATTTAAACGCAAAAG
This sequence comes from Gymnusa sp. GC000175, assembly GCA_030264735.1. NCBI lineage: Eukaryota > Metazoa > Arthropoda > Insecta > Coleoptera > Staphylinidae > Gymnusa > Gymnusa sp. GC000175. The sequence goes on from JARJDX010101094.1 coordinate 5,383, forward strand.
AAAAAAATATTACATAATAAATTATAATTTGTTAGACTTAAAAATTTATCATCTTCAGGTAGTTTTATTCATTTTGAAATGATAATATTTTTTTTATCATATTAATTAAAGCAATTTGCCTTTTCATTCATTCTTAGATTAAAAGGCATTTTAATAACGCTCCTATTTGTATATTTTGATAGATAACATTTTTATTATCCATTAATCTTAGCGCTTAAAAATATTATATTTCCTTATAACTTCGATAATTAATGACTTAGTGATCTAATTAATATTAGTAATTTTGAATAGGTGTCTAAGCAACAAAATTCTCTTGTGAGTTATAAATGGAATGACATTTATTGGTGTGGCACTAATTATCAATCAATAAAGCAACTCACTGCTTACCTGATTCTTGATTTATTTACCCTTAAAAACAAATCAACAAGTAGTCACGTAGTAGGCCTAAAAATATAGTCTGCTAAATTATTTTTAAATAAAATGCGTAATCGATTATTGAAATAATAATTTTTGATTTTATAATTCATTAAACGTTTTACACATTTTTTTGTTAATAAAATTTTTGATGGATAAAATTGAATGTGTTGACATATTTTCGTCAAGAAATAAGAGTGAAGAGGGTTATAGGAGATATTGATCTAATCTTAGTTTGTAGGAAATGATGAGAGTCTACCCTTATAGATTCGAAATTTAACCTTCCGCTTTAGCAACTTTCCTTTATAGAATTACAATTAATTTGTAATAAATCAAATGAAGTAAAAACATATCCCATTAAAACAAAAAACAAAACAAGCTTAGATGAGAATGTATAATTTATGAAGGGAAATAACTACACATAAATTTCCCAAATGCTTACCTGATGTGCAAAATTTAATTTTACCCTTGACTATATGCATCAACAAGTTGTTTCTCATCAGAAATGAATTTAAAATTTTAAGTTACATGTACAATGTAAAATGTCAAAATTTTGAAATATGGTTCTTTCACTTTTTGCATGCTATTCAACAATATATAATGGGATAATGGCAATTTGCTAAACATTTTCTAACGTAATGACCATATCAGGACAACAATACACTGCAAAATCTTATATGACCAAATAATGATAAAATATAAAAACAAAAAATTATCTAAATATTATTGATTATATAATTTAAACCATACATAATGTAGGAAATTAAACGTCAATGTAATGATTGATATGCTTTTATAACAAAAGTACAAAGATTGTTGTTTTCTAAAAGAAGTGACGCAGCAGTATCTTCAAAAAATATGTTAAGATTTAATTAAATCTTACTGAGGTGACAAAATAATTTATGTGAACAAAATTAATATTCATGAGTCATAAATTGACGCACAACGGAATTTATAAACAACTTAATAATCTTATCAAGTTTTGCATTCATTATAGCAATTAATCGCTGGCGACTTCAAGGCCAACTTTATTAATGAGTTTTGTTAAATAGCACTTATTTTATATGGCCGGTTCTGTATTGCTCAGGATCATGAATTCTTTGAAAGTATCTTTCCATCTAGTTATAGATCGTTTTTGGGTACACTTTTCTGAAACATCTCCCATAAATATAAACTGCTTCATATGGTCTCTCTTTTTTCGAAAGATGTGACAAAAGTACTGACTTAACCAAACAATTTTTCTATTATTGATTAATTTATTTATATTGAGTCTATGGAATGCTTAACATTAGGATTTAATGAAACATTTTAGAAGTACCTATAGCCATGCACTTTATCTTGAAGAGCTTTCCAGCATTTTACCATATAAGAGCAAACAAAAACGAAGAAAACACGTTTTATTTATTTTGACATGTTGCAGTACTTTAAAATTTTTCACAACCAAGTAATTGTACTCTATGCAATAGTCTCGATATTTCATTTCGAACTTGTATCCATTGGACTTAGCAAGCGTAAGTATAAAAAGTTCTTTATGGTTTGTAGGTTCGATAGCTCAAAGTATTGGCATTGTTTTGTTTTTCTTCTGTGATTTTCTCTAGCTAAATTGTGGCGTTTTAATCCTTCTTGCTTTATTAGACGTGCAATTTTCGGATTTTTTCCTCCTTGCCGTTTCTATAAAGTCTTTCAATATGTTCTTGTTTTGTTTAGTTAAAAGAAATGGGATGTGTATGGTCTTAATGTATAAACAAATATTACAGGAAATGTTATCAATTTAGGGATCTTTCTTTTACTACACATCTAAAGAGATTCCCATTTAAATTTTTACCTTTAACGTAGAAACCTTACGTACAATAAAAAATGTATCTAGTGTTCATATTTGATATTCACAACAATAAAATACAGAGTGAGTGGGCAGAGTACAATATGTTTACAGTTACTAAAATACTAGAAAAATTAAAACCTAAATAATATTTAATTAATGTATTAACAGAACAAAAAACAACAAATAACGTGTACCATAGACCGACATGAGGTGCTTCGGTATTGGATAAGAGAACAGCTTCTCCAGAATTTAAGCATATTCGATGGGTAGTGTAAAAATAAAATACCGTGGAAAAACATTGGCCTCCCAGTTTGAAGCTTAAAGTATCAGGCTAATCCTTCGATAGGTAAAAAACGAGAATTGTTAAGAAACCTCACCACAGACAATGTCTGGAAAATTTATGCCCTCGCAGAATTTAAAGCAAGGATGCTGCAAAATATAATAAAACAATAAGCCTTAAAAAAAATAGTGCAGCGAATTGGTAATCTAAAAAAAACAGTTTACGCAATGTGTTTCGCAGACGACCAGATAGTAATAGTCATGACCACTTGGGGAAAAAAGTAACACAAACTCGGAATGTTATGATTATGATTTAATAAATTGGCACGGTAAAGTACCAAAAATGAGTGACAGTAAATTACCAAAGCAAATTTTAATGTGAACACATAGAAAACAGGATAGAAAGACAAAGAATTGGCTGATAAAATGAAATTGATAAAGTCATGCACAAACGCCATTTATCAGATGATATATAAAATACACAGATACCCCTAATTCGCAAAAAAAGTATTTGGGCAAAAGGCAACTAGGAAAAATTTGATGTTTTTGCGGAACATTTGCGTAAAACATTCCAACCGTACAAAAATCCACTAGTGTGTTCAAAAATAACCTGGGGTAGGATCTTAACCTATCGTCTTATCCTCAAGAAATGTTATTAAAATCAACGTTAGCACCCATAAAGCTTCTGATTTTAATTAGAGCTTTAGTGAGATGTTAAAGAAACCATCTCTACAAATTAAAATACTAGTTTTAGTTAAGGGAGCTTTAAGACTAAAATACGTACCCAACTTCTGGAATCGCACGTAACTAAGAATAATTATAAAACCGAGAAGCTCCCTAAAGAAGCGTAGGAGCATATGCATATTTATACTTTTTGAAAAACTAGTGCTTAATAATCGATAACAAACAGCTAATCTTGGTGTTTTGAAGAAGCGCAAAGTCATGAGTCTCTTTCGCCGCTACCTATACTATCAAAAGTTTTCGAAAAACTGGTTCTTAATAAACTAAAACCAACCATCGATAACAAACAGCTAATCCTGGAATACCAATTTTGTTTTTGAAATAAACACTCACATTTGATCAAGTACATCAAAGTACAAACCTAATTGAACAAACACTTAAAGAAAAAATCTCCACGAAAGTGTTCTTAGATGTGGCAAAATCCTTTGATAGTATGAGCTACTTAAATCATAAGTAATAAAAGATCATTTCGCGTAAAAAAAGGCGATGCAAAAAGCAGTGAGCTAAGGTCGATGCTCTACCTAGTATACATCAATGGCTTTTTCACACCAGATGAAGTATTTGTGACAACGTTTGCAGATGACGCTATCTTTAGGTAAATTGGCTCACATGTAAATCTAACGCTCTATATTGTGTAAATGTCTGGGCTAATAAACTTTATAAAACTAAGTCTAGTCATTTCTATTTTCATGTTACTTAACATGACAACAAAGTCATTTTCCACTTTAACTTAGCCCAGTGTTTGGGAATAATACCTGATCTAAAGCTCAAACGAAAGAAATAATCAAAGAAAATAACTTTCAGATTTACTACATGTATCAAAAGTTGTGTACATGTGTAGACCTACGACATTCAGCTGTGGGGGTACACTAGACAAACAAGTTCTTAGTCAACTATAACTTATTATAGAGTCCTTAACCAAAGAAGACATTTATTTAAACTTTATTACTAAAAAGTAGAAAATTTCACGAAAGTTTTATCACTACGCAAACTAGTGTTATTGCGAACAGCAAGGTAACGACAACTGGGTGGAATCATTACGTAAAAGCTAAATTAAGCATTTTAGTTATATAAGGTAGCACTAAAATAGTTATTTGGTTGTAATACTAGGCATATCTCTCAGACTTTGGTATTAAATAAAAAAAACATGGAGTGATAACCAGCAGTGGTTAGGTATTAGAAAATGGCGTGTGACGTTATGAACCAAAGTATATATAAAAACAACACAAAATGAAACTTGTTGCAATAATCGATTTTAACACTGCGGTTATGTTCAATGTGGGTTCAAATTACAAATCGGTGATATTTCTTTTAAATATTTAAATACTTTTGGTCTATGTCTGTGTATATTTGGTTTTATTATTAAGGTACAAATACAGTTATTGTTGGTTGTAACTCTAAGCTAAATGCTTAAAAGAAATTATGTAACAATTGTAAATAAATATAATACGATTTTGTTATTTTTACTTAAAAGTGATAAAATAGACAGTCTAGTAAACTTGGCTGCCACAATCTCTCGTTTAGCAATCGATAAGAATAAAATTGTTCTAAATAATTTATTGTCATAATTGCTGCAGATGCGGAAGTTCCCCCTAGTTGGAAATATCCAATCAGCAATTCATCATCTGTGCTTGTTTTAAAAATGCATCTACAATAATTTTTCGATAGCGCTCAGCATTGATCGTTTCATCAGAAAATATTGGACCAATTATTCGACGTCTCAAAATTGCCACCCAAACATCAATTTTAAGGGGATATAAATCAATTTCCATAGATGTATAAGACCATATTCGGAAATTCTGACCCTTAACGTATCTCAATAAACCGAACCAAGACTAATTTGTAAAGAAAGTATTATTTAATATAATAAAGTTATCATTTATATGCTGATTAAACTAGATACTATATATTACTCATTCGTAATCAAGTGGATGCAGTGAATCCCTATATGGATGCAAATGAAGCACTTTCTTTAAAGCATTTCAGTAATTCAACCACGTCACCCCAGTGAAAGCACAATTTATACATATATACAGTGTGTCCCCGGATAAAGTTACTATAGATGTAAGAGTATTACAGAAATAAAATTTAAACATTTTGAAATTTAACATGCAGGTCGTAAAATCAATTGTTACAGATATTGTTATTGTAAAAGAAGTAAAAAAAAAGAGTTAATACTAAAAATTACTGCAACAGAATTGTTGATTAAAAAAATCTTTAAAAGAAGATAGCAGAAACATAAACCATTAGGATCATATAGTTAAAAAATTGAGGTATTCGAGATGTGGGTGTATATTCAATTGTTCTGAAAATGGTAATCATAACACCGAACAAATATTTTACCCTTTTCACAGTGAAAGAACTAAAAATCAAAAATAAATAAATACCATAAAAAAACTAGAAAAAAATAAAACGAATTTTAAAACCGGGTTCAAAAGAACAAAGAAATTGTAGCAAAGCCTGGTAAACCCCTGCAAGCCGAGTAATCCAGCCGGAGATGCGATACCCTGCCTGCCCGTATGGCAACGGAAATCAGAGCTAACAGGAGCGTAAGAAATTGGGCATGGCACCAACAACCTTATACGGTATAAGGTTGTTGGTTTACTATTTAAAATACTTAAAATCTTCGGATTCGATGAAATAACCCTACCACGACTCGTAATACAAAAAAACGAATGTTTTTATAGGGTATTAAAATATGAGCATTTTAAATAAAATGGACGGGTTGAAAGCATTACTACGTGATATTTTAAGGTATAAGCTAAAAGAATTAGCCAAACAAAAATAAAAATGAAAAGGGAATGAGATTATGGATCTTAACACGCGCACAGTAGCATAAGCTCAAAATGACACATGAAAAACATCTTTCAATGATAACGTATTAGATTTTAGACCAAAACGCGATTGATTATACGCACAAAGCGTAAAAATAAGATTCCCCAGCATGTGTTTAATGTATCCTCGTTCGGTTTTACTCGGACCAGAAGTTTTAGAATTTTTTCTGCTATTTTGGGTTTTAGTTTTCGCTTGGTTTACTTTCGCGACTGAGGTTGATGTAAGTTTTCTTACTTTCAGGTTTAGGTCGCGTATTTTTATTGGTTGTTGCCAACGTTTTGATCGCCATTGCAGGAAGCATTCTTAAGGCGTAAAAGTCCGATGACTTTTCTATTTCTAATTTTTGGTAAATAAAACTTTAAATAATATTTTTGGTTATGTTTAAATCCACATATATTTGTTGAACTTTTATTTATAAAGAGAAATAAATGCGTGATAAATAAACATATAAAAAGTTGTTGTGTCCTTCGACAAATTTGTGCGTCGAAACCACTCGCACCAAACCGTCCCGGCGCCAAAACGGCCGCGCCAAATGGTCCCATCCCCACATATTCTATTATAGAAAAAAAATAGTAACATTGAATAGCATAATAATAGTAGCTGCAGCCTTCTAATATAAAGACTTAAGATTTGTAAATAATTTCCTGAAAAGTAAGGAAATAACAAGGAAAACAAAGACCAAAGACCACCTGGTGGTGGTCACTAATACGCCTCGGGTGGCTTTCGGTGATCAGTGGGTTGCGTGCCAAATAAAAATCACTTTATTTATTCACAAACTTGGATTATATCCCGTAAATATTTATTTCAACAATATTCATCAACCAAATTAAAAAATAAATGTAAAATTTACCATCTTTTTAGCGCGTCACATATTTCCTACTTTTTAATATAAATTACCTTTCGTAGTTCACACGATCACCGAATTTAAGATGTTAATATTTAATATAATTATAAATATTTATTTTTTCTCTTTGGTTAGGTGTTAAGTATTATTTTGCTAAGATAGTAATTTATTTATTGCACGTCTCGGTATTCGGTTCGCGCAAGCCTCCCTGTTGTTAGAGGTACTATAAATTATTTCTCCCTTGAAGATGATTGGCGCGAGATAATTTCTACGATGTTTAATTATTTTATGCAAGCATTTTGATATTTTTTATATTTTTTAGTTTAATTTCCTTAATTACTATAAATAAATCATTAATATTTTTACATTTGACATATTTATATTCAAATGCTGCTTATATCTAAAACTTATCTGCAAATTTGGTAAGTCAGCCTTCCTTGAGCGATCACACTACTCTGATATCCTAGGCCCTGCTCAGTTGTGTTTACTGAGACAACTTTTGGCTAATTGAAAAATGTTTTTATAGTCCTTAATTTTTAACACATCCACGAGCCACTCCACCCTTAAAAATTTTAAGGGCTACTTAAGATACGTCTGCTTACTTTAACAGTGTGCACAGGAGTGCATTCCCAACGCGGATCATTTTATATACTTAAACAGTGATAAATAACAAGTTGTAATTTTGTTTGTTGTCAAATGTATTTTTATTTATCAAAATCTCAAATAACTTATGTGTTTGTGTGCACGTGAAAAAAAGGAAGTTGTAACGTAAACTGTTTACAAAAACCCACCATTTTTACCTGTGTATTATTATTATTGACAAATAGATATTTGACACCTAATCAAGTTTATCTATAGACATTGAGGCACTTTATTTGTAATTTACCAGCCAAACAAAATGTTGTCTTTATATAAGTTGTGCTTAACCGTGGTGTGCTCTACCTTACCTAAAGCCGATGATGCATATAAGTTGCCTCTTCCTCTTTTAATTCAACTAGAGGTATCAAATAAGTGGCAAAAAGTATTTTGGAATTATATAAGTGAACATCCTATTGCAACACCGCTATCAGAAAATTGGATTGAAAAATTATTTTCTTTCATTCATACATTTTCAACAAAAAGGATGCGTAAATTTATGCAAGAAGAATTGTTTTTAAATGTCTATCGCAGTCCAAAAATAATTGTTTGTGTTTGGGAAAAATCTATGGTTCGCAATGATACCGAAAGACATTATTGCTACGCCTGCGCAAGAAATTTTGAGCAATTGCAAAAATTCTATAATTTACCAGAAGTTATGTTTGAATATGACGTACAACATCACTCCTACCTAAATGAAGCAACACTTATTGAAAATTTTCTATGGAATAAAAAAAGGTGGTGTGGTGTGCAAAATCCCCTTTATTTTTTATTATAAATATGGAAGGATGTATTAGATTAATAGAATATTATACTTCAGACGAATTAGAGGCTGAAATTAAAAAAGCTATTGTCGAAAAATAATATTTGTGAAAAGCAAAAATTTAAACACTGAGTTTAAACAATCTAAATTTATTGCTGATTGAGATTCTAAAATTTTATTTTTGTCTGTGTAATTGACGAAGAAAATAAATGCAATGCTTTTAATTATTGACCATTTTATTAAACTTAACATAAATTTCTTTCAATATAAAAATAAAAGCCTTAAAATAAAGTTTTATATGTAATCTTTTCTTAGAATATATAATAACAATAATATATGAAACATTTTATGTTTCTAATAAAAATAATATATAGAATATAAATTTTGTAACAGTAAGTGCATGGATAATTTGAAAAAAATGTTACCTTTTTTGGGTTTACTGTAATTATGGATTTGTTAATCTTTTAATTCATAATTCAATGTAATTTTTTTAATAAATAATCGAATACAAAACGCAGAAATTATATGTCTCAAAAGAGTGAAAGGTGTGACGTACCTGGTGGTAGTCACTAATGTGCCCTTTATGGTCTCTCCCTTTCTCGCACATCGTTGCCATTTTCATTCCTCCAGCTTCTCCGTGGTCTGCTTCTTTTCCTTTTTCCATGTAGTATCCAATTTAACATTTGCTTCGATACTCTTTCGTCTGACATTCGTTTAACATGTCCACACCTTCTCAGTTGGTTTATTTTTATTTCTGTTACTATAGTGTAATACCCAGTGTTTTTCTAATCCACTATTTTCTAATTTTTTCCACTCTTGATTTACCAGTTGATTGGCGCTCTAGCTTTTAAAGATTCTTTCATGTTACCTTTTAGTGACCATTCTTTACTTCCTCATATTATTTCTTATTATCAAATAGTATATTCTTTTCTAATTTATTTTAGATACGCTTTTATCCCATAATATTTCGTTCAGCAAGGCTATTGCGTTTCTGCCTTGAACCTATTTTCCAAAGTTTCGTCTATTGTAATTTGTAATCCAAGATATTTGCAGCTCTGTGCATGCTTTATGCATTGGCCATCTTCAAGAATAAGGTGTTGTTGTTGTCCCCCAACACATATGACGCGACGTTTTCTCTTAATTGACTCTTATTCCCCATTTATATGTACTCTTTGTCTTGATGGTTTTGGGTTATTACCACTTGGTCATCGTCAAGACATGGTGTACATAAGATGTCATCGTTTATCGGTAATCTCATATGTTTGCATTACCTTTTCCACTGCTTTCATGTATGCTCTAGGTGTATTTTAAATAATATAAGGGACATGAATCATCCCGTTCGAGTCTTTTAAAGATATTGAACACAATTGATACTTTCTATATAAAAAATAGAGAAAAATTATAGACGAGACATAAAAATCATAATAGGAGGCTGAAATGCAAAAATAGGCAACAACAATACAGGAAAAGAAGAAACAATAGGTACACATGGACTGGGAAATATAACCAATGAAAATGGAGAAAGACTTATAGAGTTCGCCACACTTAATAATATAATAATTGAAGAAACACTATTTAAACACAAGGATATACATAAAGCGACGTGGATATCGCCAGGAGGCAGAACAAAAAACCAGATAGACCACTTGGCCATGGGAAAGAAATGGAGAAACTCTCTTAAAGATGTAAAGGCTATGAGGGGGGCTGACATAGGTACAGATCATATATTAGTTAGAGCTAAACTAAAAATCAGCCCAAAAACAAATAATACCAACAAAATTAGAAAAATCACACTTTACAAAAACATATTACAGCCGAATAAGCCAATAAAAAGCCAAGAAAACGCAAAAAAAATTTTATAAAT
>JARJDX010101111.1:0-14021 GCA_030264735.1 Gymnusa sp. GC000175
ACTATATCTTCGGTTTTACATAGGGTGTTCCTATCCTGTATGTTATATTATAAACATAAATTATAAGGTGCCACGAAATTGGAAGTTATTTTAATCTGATTAATAACATTATTATATGACAATAATTAGAAAGTATTATTACAGTAATAAATTATGTTTATAACAAATATATTTCTATATTTAATGTATAGACAATAGTTTTTAAAATATAAAATAATTATTAATATTAAAATTAAATAGATAATATTAAAAGTAATATTCATTTAAATAACAATTTTAAAATTTCTTTTTGTGAAGACTATGGTTGCCAAATTCAGGTCTGGCGATAATAATTTTGTTCTCACGCGATCTTATTTGCCTCACGATCTTATTGGGCGCGATCTTATGTGCGCGATCATTTGAGGCGCGATCAATTGTGCGCGACCTTATTGATGGATACCAGTATGCGTAGTTGGTAGGTAACGCGGTAACGCATAGCGCTACGACCATTTATGGTGTCGCTTGTGTACAGTTGAGGAGACTAAATTGATTTAACATTTTTATCTTGTTTTTTGATACTTAATATATTCAACAGGTTCTTTTCAGTTAAATTTTTTTTTTGTTTTTCGAACAATATTTCTTAAATCATTAGGAGTTCTTGAGCTTATAAGAGAGACCAGAACAATGGAAAGCTTTTTGTTGAAATATTCTTGGTTTAAACGAAAAATGTAAAACAAGAATTGCACTTTACAAAAAAGTAATTTCTAGATCATTGCAAACGAAATTGATGCTTCCGAATGCAGAATATATTTAGAATCAAGAGCAATTCTAGGAATCAGAAATGAAGTCGAAATTAAAAAATGCGCCATTGTAACCAAAGGAAAATATTGGGAATCTGAACAATCCGTAAATAAAAATAAACGTAAACCGAAAATATTTACGTTTTACAACATATTTAGTTAACCAAATCTTTTCGATCTTGATAAACACCGACATCAAGGTTATTATTGGTAGTAATATAAGGGTGATCAAAAGATGACAATTATTTTTTGAGAATGCTGGTTACTGAAATATCATCGGAGTAACCAAATAAAAGATAATTACAAAAGAATTTCGAATATATTCAGAATCATTTTTTTTTTAATTTTGTGCTAAATGAAGTCGCGATATTTACCATTAACAGATATGCGAAAAGTCGATAGAATATAACACCCCTCCAATCATACACTTCGTCGACCTATCAAAAGCATTTGATCGCATGAAAGGGAGGATGCACTAGTTATTCTAACCTCAAGAAACATATCGGATAATTAACTTAATCCAAAACATATATGAATTAACAACAACGTGTATTAAAGTAGGAGATATAACAACAGAAGAAATGGCAAAAACCACTGGTATAAGACAGGGTGACTTCGTTAGCGCCATTCTATTTAATATAGCTATGGACATAATTATTGACAGCCAAAACTTTTAACATGGCAGTCTCAAGGGAGAAAACGAAATGTCTAACTATATATAAAGACCCTCTTAGGTACAAACTCTAGTTTGAAGGTGACGTCATCAAACAAGTGATAGAATTCAATTACCCAGGCGCCGTTATCTCTAGCGCACAAAATGTTAAAAAGGAATTCCAAAAACAAGGCCGCAACCAACTCTGGATGCTTACGAGGCGTAAGCAGAACAAGTATATGTCTATAGAGAATAAACTAAGGATATACAAAAGGGTTGTAAGACTAATTCTAACATATGCGAGCGAGACTAGAGCAGAAACAAGCAAAATTAAACAGATACGAAGAGCCACTGAGATGAGAGCTTTAAGAGCTATAACAGCTAAAACACTACACGTATGAGTGCAAAGTCACCAAATCAGAGAAGAGTGTAACATTTAAGATATAATTAAATTCTCAAGAACCCGAAGAAAATAGTGAAATCAGCACGTAGACGGAATGAGCCAAACTCGTTTGACAAGAGATGGAAGACCCGAAAGACGAAGATTTCTAAGAGGGCCACTAAGACCATGGGCCGTAATCTCGGTTTTCTCATGTGTCAAGTCCCCTTCTCCTTCAAGATGAGGCATTACATAATACAGACAGTAGCCTACTACCGAAGATGAAAAAGAAGTCGAAAACGAAGTTAAAATTCTTGGAATCAGACAACTAGACGAGTGTTTAGTACCAGACTTGAACTCAAAATTAAAGAAGGTAGAATTGAAACGAGAAGGGGCAAGCAACTCCGAATATACACAACCCGCAGGTCTTAAATTCGCTTCATTTCCAAAAGAGCTGGCCACGTTGTATCAAAGCAACATAAGAGAAGAAGAAAAAAAACAGCAATTATTACAAATGAAATTGAGATTTATACATTTTAAGTGATTTTGAATCAAAATTAGACAAAATGGCAAATAATCATTCCACAGGAACATTACCGGTGCTAGACATTTGGCCGCCACAGGCAAGATAGTTTTCTTCCGCCCTACTAGGAAGAAAATCTTGAAAAAAAAATTCATTACATATTGCAATTTTAAAGCCTTCGGCTGCCCCCGGCCATAGCCGCTACAGGCGGCTCCCTGCTTTGCCTTAACGCTTTGACTTAACGCTGGCGCTGCACACGAAGTTGAGATTTATGAAAATATTCAGGTTTTCAGGTACAATCAAAGATTTAAGATCAATCTTAAAATAAAACTAATGTCGAAGAAAACGCTCCGTACCAAAGGCAGAAAAGGAAAGAACAGAGAAGAAAGGAAAGGACTCTGTCTTTAGGATACTATCATTAAATGCCAATTATTTTATGAAAACAGAGGCAATATCCAAGACAATAGTTGACAATGACAAGAAATATGAAATTATTATTGTAGGAGGATTACATCGCTTAGTCCAGCCCTCTATATATATATAATCAAAGTAAAAGTAAAATTAGCATGCGTGTGGGAAATGGGTTAAATATCAAATATCAATAATAATTTTTTGTGATTAGCTTATATTAGTTTAATAGCGATCATAATCTTAGAACTGCAATCGATTTTATTGCTACTAAAAAATGATTTATTATTACAGTAATATATTTCAAGTGTGACGTAACGAAATTTTGCGCTATAAAATGCTGAAAATATGTCCGTTAACTTGCAATTCTATAATTGACACAAAGTGCTAAAAATAAGGAGAAAAAAAAAATAAAGCTGGAATTTATGTCTGTAGCAAATAAATGAAGATCACAATAACACAGAGATATTTACGTTCCACATGCCAAGAAGATTAGAGAAATGTTCAGTATTAGATTACATATGAATTGCAAGTAATTGAACTCGAAATTTTTGTAATAAGTTTCAGGAGAATTAATATTTTTTTATCTTTATATCATTTAATGTAGTAATAAATTTTATATGTTTTGAGCGCGAGCGTTTATATGTGTAATAAATACAACACATGGTGTTGTCATGTCGTAAAACACGTTGACCGATTTTAATGAAATTTTTCTACTCTACTAATCCTAGGAAGAAAGTAAAAGCAACAAGTGACAAGCATAATGCTGTATGATATAATGCAAACATAAATAACAATGATTAAATCCTAGAAGAAAAAAAAAATACAACGCTGCCTAAAATCTACATAAGCTACCTTTTGTAAGTGCTGATATAATGAAGGCAGCACTTGAAATGACCATGAAGGTTGAACTTGGCCAGCATTTATAACACTTTGCTGTTTCATAGCTCGCAATACCTCCTTCTGCAACGGTATTTTATCTTTTTGGTACGTACATTTATGTACAGCTAATGAATTAATAGAATTTGTGCAAGATATGAAGTATATACAGAAAGAAAGGATGTTCATTGATTGGTTTGAAAGCAAAGCAAGAGAGCGCTCGTTATTTCCAAAATTCATAAAACACTAAAAACAATCATCTTACTTTGCCATAGTAATTGTAGGTCTTTAGGTATGTTCCAAGCGAAAGGATATTACAATGCCTGCATGATGATTTACATGTGCGTTCCATTAATTTTAAAACATGGATGAAATCCTCGGCTACATAATGGTCTTCTTCCAAAAATACAACAAGGCCGCTATGATTGCGAGTCACTTCTAATTGATTAAAAACCCTATTTGCTTTCCACCACCAATGGTGTTTAGTTTGTGTAAATTTTGCCTCACGGTAATGTCCATATAAATCAGGAAATAAAGCGTTGTTGCATTTTTTAATTAAAGCTCTAAAGAAAATTTACAAAAATTACTTTCAAACATTTATATTTTTTAATGTTCTTACTGATCTCTTTTGATATCTCTTGGACAATCATTCGGGTCTTCACCTGGGAATTCACGTGGATGAACTTGGATGCTATACGGGTAAAAGATTTGTATAACTTTACAAAAATCAATGCTTTGCACCAAAGCATTTATTTCTTCGTCGTAAAAATCGTGTGAAAATACAATTAGGGCTTGAGAGATATCACGTGCTTGTGCCAAACTTACTATCAGATGTCTTAAATAAGTAATTCGATCGTGAATCTATAAACAAATTTTTTATTAATTAAATTGGTAGTTTTGAGTAATTTTGACTTTAATTTTGAACTTAACTTTTCTTTTGCTATTAATTTTAATTTTGATATTAACACGACTTGTATAATAGATAGGAGAAGAAGTCGTGTTGTGTTTTTGATTGATTTTATTCATTTTAATATTACCTGGACTACAATAACAACAGAATCGTTTTGAAGAGGTCCGAACAAATCTTCGTTGTATACAGTTTGCTGCAAATTATATTGTGCAATGTTGCGTTTCATCTCGGATATGTTAAGAGGTGCTTTATACGCTGCATTAAAATTAGTGCCGTTTTGATGAGCGTGTGTTAAATTGCGAGGACGAGGAGTAAGGAACTTATGAAGTACTGAAGGTACCATGCTTAAAATAGCCGCTGTTGAATCGTTATATTCAGAATTATTTTCTGAGGATTCGCCGAAACTTAAGAATGTCAATTGGAGCCATATGAAGAGGACTATAAATACTATTATTCCTGATCTTATCCATGTGTTCGAACCACGACGTCTCCCAAGTAGGGCACGTCCTCCACTCATGATAGGGCATAACAACTTCCTCACTGAAACAATAATTTATTTTAATAATTAAACTAAATTTCTGCAAATAATTATCAACGAGGATTAACAAAAACCTTTACATTGAAATTAAATCCTTACCCAATTTTTTTGCACCACGAATTAATTTATTTATCAGCATTTATCACTACAAAATTTAAACCAATTTTTTTAAACCAGACCAATAAGTTAAAAATTCGTACTTTTTATGTTTTGTACACAATACAAAATATTAGTATATACTTGTAAAAAGTTTATTAGCCCCAAAACACGATTTAGGACTTTATTTTAATTATTAACTTAGAATAAACACATTCCCTAGCTTAAGAAACTCAGAATTTACCTAACTAAATTACCACTTCGATTCGTAATAATTATCTTAATGTATTTATCCCGTGTATTTATCGTTCTGTCAATAAATTGAAATCATTAAAGTTTAGACGTAGAGTGTTGATTAAAACACCTTAGCAAACCTTAAAAAAGCATGAATTATTCAATTCACAGTTCACAGATCATAAACACAAATTTAATCATATTACAACAATTATATAAAAATAAAATCAATTTTGTCATTGTTTTATTTAAATGCTGCAAAAAATTGACACATTTAAACAAATTTAAAAATAAATGCACGAATTAAAATAAAAATATAATTCAATAAAAAAATAAATAACATAAGAAATAGTTTTATTGATAAAATATACACCACATCCAAGTATTAAGTTATAATCTTTTTTTCGTGTGATAATTCAGCAACACCAATTTCCTATTATTTATAAATTATTTATTTAATCAGTTGCCTTTCCAGTGCGTGATCATGCAAATAAATAAAATATATTTTAGCCTTAAAATTATTACCTTGCGTCACCGGAATATAATAATGTTTATAATGTTAATTAGCAACTTTCTATGGTGATGCACGTGAGCTGATCAACTTAAGAAATGAAAAGTAAATTCAATGTAGGTTAAAACACTTGACTGAAAGTAAAATTTGTGTTATTTCTATAAAATAACTTTACAATATTTAATTAAAGTATATATTTTACTTGTTTTTGTAATTAATATTTTATACCGTTTACTGCAAATGGTCATGAAAAGGTAATAAAAGTGTTAGATAAGGTAGACAATAATATTATATATTTAAAGAAAATTAAATGAAAAAACAAATAAGATTTAAATTTTGTTTAAAAAATGTTAAATTGAATAAATATTTTTTTAATAATGAAATTAATTCAAATTAATTAATTAATGAAAAATTGTTTGCAATTTAATTATTAAATATATTTTGGGAATATTTTTTTTAATAAAAAAAATTATTTGTAACAATAATATTTTTTTATGTCAAATTTATTTTTTCACAATTAAATTTGTATGTACAAATTTTTAAAATTTTCTGTTTTTATTTGGAACATTGCTGAGCTTAATACAGTTTAAGAAAATTTTGTGTACAGCACTTTTTTGTAGCCCAAACAGTAGTTTGGAATCTCCCGTAAAGCGTTTCTTAAATCGGTCAAAAACTGTAATTTGACATTGAGACCTGCAGATGAACCCCCAGTGCCCCAGTATGAGAATTTAATGTAGTTTGTCTCTCACTATTACACTACCACACTACACTTTACATTGATGTTAAATTTTTTATAAAGTAAAGTCTTGCACTCATTATAATAAAATATTTGGGTCTCCAATTACACAACGGAGTCACAAGTTCTAGTCTCTGCACGTCGAAACGAAGATGCGGAGAACCGAGTTCGAACCCCGGTTAACTAAATGCATTTTTTTTTAAATATTTATTTATAATTAAATGCATTACAAAAAATTAACATCAATGTAAAGTGTAGTGTGTAGTGTAATAGTAAAAGACAAACAAATATAAAATTATAAGGCGATCTCCCACTGTGGAGTTCATCTGGAATTCTTAGTATTAAATTACATAACAATTACTTTACTCTGTAGAAATAAAAAAAATGGCCAAATATAAAATGTTACAAGAAAATTCTCGAAAAATATCGTACATTTGCTTTAAAAAAATTACAAAATCACGATCCTCTACCGTTTTTTGAAAACGAAGGTCTAAAAATCTTGGCGACAGAAAATATATTATTTAGACGAGGTCCGGTGTCAAGCTAAGATAGTAGTGTGCAAATCGGGGTCGAAAGAATTTTATTGGGTCAAAAAATTGTGCAACCTATCTGCATAACCTTCTTCACAAAGACACACAAATAATATCATCGGGTTAATTAAGAAACTCATATAAAAGTTTTAAATTAAGTTTCAGTGTTGTTCTGAAAACACAATTTCCAGACTAAAAGTCTTGATGTAATACTTACTTATCACTAAAAAACACATTCCTATTAACCAGAATAAGTAGATCTCTAGTAGGTAAAATATTTAACAAAGAATATATTATATAGACTATTAATAGTGTTAATGGCTTTAACATGCTTTAACTCATTACAAATATATTCTATATTCCCTGCATTAATCCAGCAGATTCAAAGCTTAATACATTGTTCCAGCAGGGGCTACAAATCATTACTGGTTTCAACTAATCTATGACCAAAATAAAGCTAGAAATAGACTCTTTGATCAACAAGTAGAGATGTTTCTTAAATGAACAATAAATGTTGACACGTAATTGAAACTTTGTCAATTTAAAAAACCTCTTGTATTGATCTAAGGGTCGTAAAACTATTTTACTCCAAATGGGGTATCGACACCAATAAAAATAATTTTATGCTTTATTGCGTTAAAATACCAAACAGGAAATTCAAGAATAGAAGAAAACCTCAAGGTTTTTTAACCACGAAATAATAAAAAAGGACGCTGAAAAAAACTGGACAAAATGAAAAAGATGGATATTCAAAACAAATACTAAAACACAAACCCACAGGAAGAAGAAGCATATGAAGGCCCAGAAACGTATGGGCAAATAAGAATGTACAAATTCTATTACTATATGTATTTGAGAAAAAATATCCTTCCACTACTGATCAAACGCTTTTCAAACTATTAGACGCAACGAGTTTTGAAAATCCTACTTCGATTGATCAAATAAGTGGTTATTAAAGCTGACCATTCACGATCGTTCCAAATCGAGTGGCTTGGCGCTACATTACTCCAATGGAGTGACGGAGTGACCAAGAAAATAATAGTAAAAGAAGGGGTCATTCAAGATCGTTTCATTTTGCCCATTATATTACCTTTTACTATAATTTTCTTGGTTACTACATCACTCCACCGGAGTAACGCCGCGCCACGCCGCTCCATTTGGAACGATCGTTAGTGTCCAGCTTTAGATTTCGCAAGCATTGTCTCCGAAATGAAGTCTAAAACTTTATTGGTAAATTTTGATCAATTTTTAAAAACAAAAAATTTTGTTTTTGGTTCTTGAGCATTTTTTGCAAACTGGATGTCATACCTAATAACTTTTCTTGTGTAAAATTTTAATTTAAATTGATAATTTGGATTTAGGATGAGGACAAAAAATGGTTAGACAATAGTAATGTGAGTTGACCAATTAGCCGAAGAATTGATTTTGTATAAATAAGGATAAAAAATTATTACATTATTTTCATATCCAATATGTTAAGACTATTGTTTGAAAACAGTGACAACAAAGGCATAAAATTAAAAAGTATCTAAATAAATGAAGGATGCCTATGATCAACACTGTACAAGTATGATCCAAAAAGAAAAAAAGTGGAAAAATAAAAGAGCAACAAGAACAAGAAGACTTGGAATTAATAGTCTACTCTTGTTGTGTCGTATTATCTTTGCGAGATGTTTAAAGGTTTACTTAGGATACTCTTTGTTGGTTTCAACTACGCGAGTATTCTCTTACAATTGGTGATTTAAATTCAAATATTTTGCATTAATATGAGGCCTTATTAAAAAAAATATGCACAGTCTTGCCGATGTTGCTTCTTCAAACAATTTTTAGATGCGGAATGACAAATACTTTAAAACTATTAAACAAAAATATAAATGTGAAATAAATAATATAATATAACTGTAACTGTAAAAATAAATAAAATAGATCTATAAAAAAAAAGGTTACTGCTTCATTAACTTATTCCTTAAATGATCTTAAAATAATGTAAAATATAGGGGACAAGAAAAGAGCCTCCTAGTGTGCAATGAGTGCATTCGGGCATACCCTGGGCAACGGTACCTAGTATCGGCTAATCTTTCCATTTTGAAGGTATAGCGATATGTTACGTTTTTATACTCTTGATACGATGATATCATAAGTGCGTTATATATTTATTTATATATTGTGCTTAAATATTTAGAATCGTGCTTTTGAACTTTAAGGGTTCCAGCTGTAATTTTTTTCTAAATCCAAGTTGGTAAATTAAAATGTGAAAATGTGATAAAATGTCATATTTTGAAAAGAGTTTCTTTACTTTCTAATGTGTGGTAAAGCAAAAAAAATATTCTAAATATTCCATAGATATTCTGGAAATTTGATCAAATCTAGATAAAATATTATTCTAGAAAGTAATAATTCATTGGTCTAACTTTTCTGCATTGTAATTTCATGGCCAAAAATTTTTAACAATGTACCAAAAAGATCAAAATCTAAACTTTAAACCAAACTTAGTATAACTTTACAGCAAGTGAGGTAATTAAAGTTTCTACTTAACACTTTTTGAACGCAGCGGATAAAACTCTTTAGAGTTATTGATAGCAGTTTATAAAATTGGGCTTAAACCGTACTTTTGGATATTAATGATTACTGCTGTAGTGTTGTACCCTAAATTTAAATGGGTAAATAAAGATACTTCCTGAAGCGTTGTGGAAGCCAAAAAATATATTCTTAGAAATTCTAGAGATTTTATTATTATTCCAGATCAAAAAATATTCTAGAAAGCAATAAACCAGTGGTCTTTCCGTTCTGGATTGCAATTTAAGGGGAAACGCATTTTACTGAAAAATGTTGACGATAACTTTTAACGATGCACTACAAGTTTATAATCTTTGGACCAAACTTGGTATAACTGTACAGTAAGAACACCAAAGTCTTTACGCTAACACTTTTTGAACACATCATTTATTAATGCAACTATTGAAAAAAATAAATCCAAAATGTTATGTCGCCTTTATATATCTGAAATTATTTCAACACAACTTAATTCTAATTAAAAAATTAATTACATCCTTTAATTGCTGTATAATTTATAATGCGTTGGCGGAAACAACGGGGGTTTCCCAGTATTTCAGCTTTATTTAGGATAATATTTAACGATTATATTGCCTATCAAGAAAATAGTTGTTACAAAAGAATTTCATATTATCAAAAACTATCTAAAAAATGTAAAACTTATTATTTTGTTCAAGAAATTTTTTTATTTAAAATAATTGCAAATATTTTTTTAACGAAATAAACATGTTTTAAATTGCACGTATATAGTTAATAATAATCATATTATTTAAATTGCGTATAATTTTAACAAAGGATTCATATTTTTAATCGAATTTCATTAAGCAGCACGGAATTAATCGGAACGGAACCGACGTGCCGGGTCGCAAACGGGTTAATTACTATACTATACTTTGCACGAGATCTTTTATCTTAGCAAGGAACGAAAAAATAAATTACGTCGAAACGACTCGGAACCTCAAAAGATAACTAGCCAAAAATCTTAGATTCCAAAGCTTTCCGGTTATAAGAGCATGCGTACTTTAGGTACGCAAAGTACGTAGATTTCTCTCTCGGTTACCTAGGTAATGCAGAAGATAGCTAAATATTAATTTTCTTTTTACCGATATTTCAATATATTGCAATTTTATATGCGAACAATGATTATTTTAATTCATAGCTTTCCAAAAAAAAGCAAAAAATGAGGGAAAAAAATTATTTGTTTGCATGCGGTTGAACTAATATTTTTGGCAAAAGGAGCAACAACAAGTAAAATATTTTGTTTCATCTTTTATAAACGACTTAGTTTATATTTAAATAAAATACATAATTGTTGATTGTAAGTACTTCTCTATGTATAGGCAGGGGTCAAAATTTAAGAGTTTTTAGTGAAACTGTCTATAATGCCGTGTACTTAATATTAGCATGTCTCGAAAATTTTCGAATTGTCACGTATATGCATGTCATTTCCGTACTGCTTAGGATAGTCTTAGGACATGTAGATATCAATAATATGTAACACGTATTAATACGTCAAAAGTTACCATCGATTTCCTTTCTCAAGAATTCGTAACTCCCGAAGGATGCATTTTATAAATTTTCTAAGAAATTATTTGATTAGGGTTTTATATGTTTTTTTTTTCTATTTATGCAGTTGTCATAGTAACGGCATGTGGGAAGATTTGAGGATGACAAAGGTATTTCTAGTCCCGGCAATACCTTTATACGTTCCTTGATTTATTTTTCTTTTATTGAACGCAGTTGCGATTTTTATTAAACATGCTATAACTAGAGTTCTTCACTAAGCTTAGTAAGTGCATAACGCAATTACGTACAATGTACACTAAAATTTAATTATTCATTACATCAACGTGACTACAAAATAATATACTTTTAGGCAGGATAATTAAAAATTAAATTATTCAAATTCGCTCTAATTTAAATTGTTAATTTTAATTTACAAAACTAAAATTGGTTTTGTTATATAATTATTTATAAAAATTGTATTAATATAATATAATATAACAAACTTCTACTATTTTACTAAAATTTTGGTTTCAACAATTTTTCTATAAAACTGATGAAAACTTCCAATTTTTGTAGACGTCATTCTAAATACGACTTTTTCAAAAAATGTAAAGAAATATCATATTTTCAAAAGAGAGATTTACTTTATTAAGTATTATGAAGCCAAAAAATACTTTTTAAAACAATTAAACGCTTTTTTAAGTACAGGACAAAGCATCAAAAAAGTGTTTTAAAAAACTTGTTCAATAATTTTTTCTAGTCTTTACTTTGTGGTTGCTATTGCATTATTTTCAAAGCATTTGGTTGTAAGTTAATTAGGTACTAACTTAAATTTCAACACCTTCTTGAATTAATTAAACTTCTAAACTTTACATTATACTGCTAATAATTTCCTAGAAAACCCACTTCCTTGATGAAGTTCATTAGAATCGTAACAGATTCTAACCCTAACCTGAGATAACGTAAGTACCGTTACTTTCATTAGGATTAGGGCATATCTAGTACAGAGTGGTCAGAAAAAGTGATAACCACCTCGTAGTTAGGCCACCCAATTAACACCAACTGGCAGGACTGTTAACCCCACCATTGGCGCTACAGTAAAGCATTAAAAGCAAATTTTCTCTGAACGTATAAAATTCGCTTACACAGTTAAAACCCAAATTAACTATCACATTCAGTAACAACGAACGATAAAAATATGTGATTAATTGCAAATTACTACCAACATTGAAATCGTTTTAGTTGCCTATCTACGGTGTCTCGTGGTTAATAACCCTTTGTAATGCATAGTAGTTGGCTTTGCTACAAACTCACAAAGTATTTTATTTTTGTTTCTAGGGTTCACTCAAAATTTTAGGAGTATTTAAAGTATTTTATCTGCCATTTACAAGTGGATTTTGCCCGGATTGTAAAGATGGTATTTCACATGGCAATGTTCTATCAGGATACCAATGAAACCTAAAAATAACACAATTTGCAATGTTCGATGATGTTTTTGATTGACTTTTAATTTACATCTGAGAGGCAATTTTTATATTATCGCATATTTTATTTTCTGTGCAAATTTGGTTTGTTTCCTATTTTGTGAAATATCTATATATTCCTTTGCAGACTATCAACGAAAAGTACCCGAGTTGATTAAAAACAGTTTAATTTTTTTACTACCAAAAAGCTTTAAAATTTTGCCAACATTTAGTCAAAAACGCTCGTTTTTTTTGTATATATATTTTACGAATTAAAAGAACGTAATCTTCAATCTCTTTACCAATTGGGGCCATTCTTTGTGAAAATTGTATATCTTAAGTTGTATAATTCTTAATTCTAAGCTATTATATTTTTAAAGGCACTAATGCCAGTGGCGGATTACCGCACAGGCGCAGGAGGCGCGCGCCCGTAGCCTCAGAAGTCAAGGGGACTCACACGGGCAAAAATACAATTACTACATTTTCTTAACACTGTGTGCTACAAATGCAGAAGTAAAGAATGTAATGATTTAGATCAAATATTTTAAAGATGAAATTCTACATTTACGAAGCAAATGAAAGTATAGTAATGGATTTTTGCGTAAATATCCGTTTACGACGCCTCTTACCTAAAAAAACGGTGGAGTGGTTAATACACGACTTTCATTTACGAATTTAAGACATACACGTTACTTTTGACAAAATATAAGTATATTTCATTAATTATCAGCTAATTAGGTTGGCAGTATGTTTCTTCAATTTCATTTTGTTAAAATGTATGTTGGTAATAACTCTGATAGTGACATCCGTCACTTTTAAATAATAAATAACCCTATTTAATTAATTCTCAGCTAATTATAATGACAGTATATTTGTGCTATTTGATAAGAATAATTCCAATAACATGTTGCTTAGCAACGAACAAGAGAAGAAGAAGTTCTTAAAATGGTAAATTAAAAAAAAAATGTTAAAAACAAAATTTGTTTTGTAAATTTTATTTTGAACACTTTTGTTCTCTTATGTTTTTCTATAAACTGGATAATATTTGCATGCAGTTGTTTTTCAAGGTTCTAGGAAAGTTCACCGACTGAACTTCACCGAATGGAAAATGCACCGACCGGTAAATTTACCGAATGGAAAATTCACCGACCCACAATTCGTCGAAAGGAAAGTTCACCGATTATAGGTAAAATTAATACACTAGGTAAAGTTTTAAAAAATATATATTTTAATAAATGTTTATACGTATTTCGGCTTACTAGGCCATCTTCAGAAGATGATGGCTTACTAGGCCATCTGAGGATGGGCTCGTAAGCCGAAATAC
>JARJDX010101115.1:0-17048 GCA_030264735.1 Gymnusa sp. GC000175
TTTTAGTTTTACTATCTTTATCTAGTTGAAGCTCGATGTCTTTTTGTAATTCCGTTATGCTGTCGGCTTCCTCTTCCATGAGCTAACAAAGAAAGTTACAGTTATACTCGCTTATAACATATTAAGAGCGCAACATTAGCACTTACTCTTTGTAATCTCTCCTTGTCTTTTTTTCTAGCTGCTTTGAATGATGGCGGGTCTTGTTCTTCCTCCAAATCTACAGTCATAAATTCTTCCAATGTGAGAGCGCTGCTAGGTGTGTCACCAAATTCTATCAGTCTGAAATAATTAATTAACAATAATATTATTAATAAAAATGTTAAATGTGAGAAATAAGCAATATTTTAATTTAATTGAGGGTAAAAAAATGAAATTACGCACAAGAGCTTGGTAAAAGGAGGGACAAATAATGAAAATATAAAAATTCAACAGTTACAACACCACGAAGCACTGGCCAATGAGAATAATACCGCAATTGTGCGATATAAGGAGAAACAAATAATGTTTATCCAAAATTTATTCTTTTTTTTTCATATTTGCAGAATTCGGAAATAAACTTCCTCTCTATTTCCGAATTTTACTTTACTTATTACATTTAATTGTTGTCCAAACCACTTTTGAGTCTGACTAATTGAATTGGTCTCTCCACAGACAATTTTTCAATTAACTGGACACTGCTCAATTTTCAAAAAAAAACTTTAAGGTAAACGATTAACTGTTATTAATAATTCATTTGTCACCCTTTATTATGTCATAAAAATTGTTACTAAACGGGTTATTATTATATAATATGACACCCTGTATTGAGAACTAACAAAATCTGATACGCTATCTGGTGGTGAAAACTGAACTGCACGAAAGAGTACCTGTCACTCACTGTGTTTATTGAACAATTTGTTCTATTGAGTTTATATTAATAAATAATTAAAAATATAACAAAACAAAAACCTGTTTAACACCAAATGGATCTCTTTAATATTATTATTCTTGAAAGTCTTGGGTAATTTCCTATGCTTGTCAATTTGATAAGTTGACTAGTACTCTTTCAAGATCAGCTGTTTGAAGGAAAGTGCTGCCACCATCGGTAGTGTTACGATAGTTTTCTTTTTATTTGCGTGTGTGGTGTTTTTAAGTGTAATTTAACCAACTAACAAATGGTGATCTAACCTTAAACCTGCATCTGGATATGATTTTATACCTGTCGTTGATCAGTACGTAGTCGATTTGATTTTGCACTGGTGACTTCCATGTGTGCAGCATTCTGTCAAGTAACTTATGGAATGTGTATTTAATTATAAAATAGTTTTCTTGACAGAATTCTCTAAGTTGATCACTACTTTTGCACTACTTTTGCTCCCTTATTATCTGGTGACTTCCATGTGTACTGCATTCTGTCGGGTAACTTATGGTGAGTGTTCTTAGGTATAAAATAATTTTCTTGGCAGAATTCTTAAAGTCAATCGCCTTTCTCGTTGCGTAGATGTTCTCTTACATGATTTTCAGATTTTCCTTTACCAATCATTTTAGATCTACCTGATGTCTCTTTTTTTATCGCTTTCAATAGTTTGTTGATTTCATCGTAATGTATTTATTCCAGATCTTTTTCCGTCGTAGGAGCGTACTCCTGGATATTATTAAGATTCCCGTGACAGGTGTTTAGTTGTAAGCTCATTACTCTTTCGAATATTGAATTAAAGCTTTTTAAAAAACTTATCTATTCGTTTATCCAATAGTATTGCTACTCCCTGCCGGTGTTATTATTCATTGTTGTCCTGAATAGTTGATTGTGCCCTATTTGGTTGCAATATTTGGTGGTAATATTTTCTGTGTTAGACTATCTAGTTTTGTTGATGCCCAATATATTCATATTTAGTCTACGTTGAGAATATTACCTGCTACGTAGATACTTTGTACGTTCTAAGTTCCTATCCTAATATTGATTCCCTCAAAGATTCTTCGCACTCCTTGATTTAAGACCTGTTGGGGACTAGGGGCCGTGCGTGAATTTTTTCATCTTTAATTCTACTAGGGATTGTTAATAAGGTAGTTTTTCTCTTGCTTTCCTCAGTACACCACTAACGTTTTTCTTTGACTGCACCACTAATAAATTTTCGTCTTTTGTCTTTTACCACCAAATATTGGGATATTGGTTTTGATGTTCCTATTTTAAGCGAATTTTGTTATGTCATTATTGGTCTCACACATGTTTTGTAGATTCAGACTTTGCTTTTAATTTGGAGGTGTTCGTTTCTTCAGACTGCTATCGCGGTTGCTTTCGATATTTGGCATACTACATCCTTTCTCCAGATCTGCATAGCTTGACATCTCTATACCTAGATATTTGAACTTTGATACTTATTCGATAGACTTGTCATCAATTACCAGTTTACAGGTGGCAGTAAACCTCAGCGGTCTAGGCATCCGGCAGCTAAGTGAAAGATCGTGGGTTCGCGCCCTGCATAAATAAATAATTAAATATATAAAATCTCCAATACTGCCCCAACTCCCCAACTCGCCTTGCCAGCGTGGGGTTTCATAGCTAAAAACCTTCTTTGGTCCGGAGTTAGATGGGAAATCATGTAACTCCAGTGGTTAGAAATCCACGCCAAACTGAAGGTCCACCTGTAATGTAAGTTGCCAGCATTAAAGGCGGAGAAGAGGCTATGCGCCAGAAGTGGCGTCCTAAGAAGCTGACGACGACGACCATTTTATATCTCTCTTACAATTTAGTCTTTTCAATTAAGATAAACATGTTGAAAATTTTCGCTAGAGTTTTAAAATTATGCAGCATTCTTTGTTTTATCTTCTGCTATTGGGACTGCATCATCAGCAATGCATTCTACTTTGATTTTACCATGTACTAAGCATACAATTTCGGCTTGTTATTTTGTCATCTTTGGTAATTTGATCCATTATTAAGTTGAATAGTAGTAGGCTCATACTATCAGCTAGTCGGATACCTGCTATTATTGGTATTTCTTCTGTTAATTCTCCGCATAACTTTAGTTTTGTCTTAATGTTTTTATGCATATCTCTTATTAGTAATATAATATTTATAGGTACCGCTTTTTTATTTAATATCTTCGCTATTGTATGTAACCAAATGCCTTGATTAAGTCAATAAAACAAATGAAAGCCGGTTTATGGTAAAAATTGCATCCGTTGTGGTTTGATTTTTTCTAAATCCCTGTTATCCTTTGGATGTATTTATTTAGACTAGTAAGGAGCTTGAGAAGTGAAAATAGTAAAGTGATTGCTATGTAGCTACCAATGTTGTTCGTTTTGCCCTTTTTAATAATACTTGTCCGCCAGTCTTTTGGTATACAGGCGCTATTTCTAGGCAAAGACTAGATATTTCCTCAGTATGGCCACCATGCCATGCCGTTTGGAATGTCATCAGCCATCGGCGTTTTATGTTCTTAAGTCTTTTTTTAGTCGTTTTTTATTTGGAATAGATATTTACTAGATATTTACTTTTTTAGTCTTTTTGTGCCTTTTTCAATTTGTTGAGTGGAAAATTGTATTTTTTCATGGTTCCCCCTCTCTTATAATACAGTCTGTATACTGTATACTAAACATGCGACAAATATTAAGGAAAAGACTTACCGGCAAGGTATATCGATATTTTTTCGAAGAATTAATACCTGGATTTCTAGAAAATGTACCTAACAACGAGGATTGTAATATGGTTTATGCACGATGTTGCACCAACACATTTTAGTTTTGTTGCTAGTGATTTAACGCAACATATAAAAATCGCTGGATTGTCCGAGGTGGACTTCACTTATGGCCTGTTCGATCGCCAGACTTAAATCTCTTAGATTTTTTCTATAGGACCATTTGAAGTCAATAGGATACACTACCACGGTAGAAAATGTAGAGGATTTGAAAAATCGGATAATTGAAGGGTGTCATACAATTAGAAATACCTCTGGTATTTTTTAGAGAGTTCGACAGTCAACGAGAAGAAGATTGGATGCATCCATCATAACTGGGGGTAGTCATTTTCAGCAGTATCTTACAAGTAATATTTTTTTTTGAAAATCTAGCCCTGTATCTTCTAAATGAATGAAAAAATGGTCCAAGGTTTATTTATTCTTAAAATATTCTTACAATAGTAGTAGAGGTTAGTATTAGTAGAAATAATCCCCTTAATTTGTGCAGCATGTTTAGTAAACACCCTGTATACTATACAGGATGTTTACCCCGTATACTATACAGGGTGTTTACCTATACAGTGCATACGGTACAGGTCTAGCGTTTTACTTTTTATATTAAACTGCATATTCATATATGACAATTGCTCATTATTAATGCCCCATTTTCGCAACATGTTTAGATTTTCTTTTGCGCTGCTTACAAGTCGTGCGCATTACCTATTTGGAGAAACCTACCTTTCTTACTTTAAACTTTAAGGTAAACATCTGACAGAACAACTGAAAACGCTTCTAAATGTATAAAAAAAGAAGACAAAACATACAATCAATGAATTAAAAATATATAAATAGGCCGCTTCCCGGCGCATTCACCAGATGTTAAGCTGTCGATTGGACCTCACTTGTAGCACAGAGTAGTGTATAGCTCATAAACAGGAATACAATTAATTTACAAGCTAAACTGTATTAGCTGATAAGAATACTAATCAAAAACCGAAGTGAAAAATGCCCAAAATCGAGCAAATAACTGTGTTTTTGTAATCAGTGACCCCAAATTAGGACACAAAATTTCATAAAATAAGAATACTTATCAGGAACTCAAGTAAAAAATGCCCAAAATTAAGCAAATAACTGTGTTTTCGTAATCAGCGACCCCAAATTAGGACAGAAAACTTCATAATTTTTTTTATTTTTTAAATGGTTCTAATTTTGTAAATTTTTATTTAAAGCAATTGAACAAAATGGATTTTTGTAGAAAAACGATCAGTTTTAGGGTATTTTAGGCGGATTTTAAATATCTAAATTTTTTTTGTGAAATACAGTAAAATGTGTTCTGACAATTTCAAAAACCAAAATTTTTATTTATTGTAAAGGTAGCCCAAAGCAAAATAGTGCAATATACGAATTTTCTTTAAAATTGTGTTTAATAATAGATAAAATGACAGACTGCACTTCACCATTACGGTATTTTCTCCAAAAATCCAGCAAGTTTTATACTTTTTTTTATATTTTAGCTATTGTTAAAAACAATTTTAAAGAAGATTCGAAGATTGCAGTATTGTTCTTTGAACTACCTTTACATTTTAAGTTTGCCCTATAGAAAATTTAATGCCTAATATTTGTTGTTAATTAAAGTTTTTTATTACTTACATAAGAAAGTTGCAGTTTACAAAAAAAAAGAAATAATAATTACTGACCCGTGACCCACCACTTTTATTTTTACTATTTCATAAACTACACTATTTCATAAACTACACTAAAATGAAGTTGCAGAGACACACTGCCAACCTAATTACCTGTTAAAAATTAAAATATCGTTATGTTTTCATTAAAAGTATGGGATATGTTTTAAATTTGTAAATGAAAGTTGTGTGGTAACCACACCTTCATTTTTTATAAATGGAATTGACAAAATAAAAAAGGAAAATATCTTAATTTAGGACATATGTGTGGAATACAGTTTATTTCGTAGTTTACTAATTTTCATGTGCCACTTCATGGTTTAGTAACCCTTTGTTAAGGGTTGAAGTGTATTGTACTCTTTATGAATAGCATACGTTGTTAAATATAGTGAGCAAAGCAAGGAGGAAGGTTACAAAGTGCGTTGGAAAACTGTACTGCGGTGGGCAGGAAGTGGATGGTTGGCAGAGACTGCAATAAAGTTATTCGCGATGTATCGAAGATGGTGAAGGCGCGAGTATTGCAGATAATCGGTGGTGTGTTATAGTGAGAGTGAGGGGGTGGTGTGTGGATGCGCTGCAGTGCGATGGATCTGGTGACGGGCTACAGCGGCCAGGTGATCCGCAGTGTGGACGAGCGTGCGCAAGAAGTGCCGCAAAATCCACCAGAGCTTCAGTGCATCGTACGCGCGCCGACACGGTCCAACCTGTTGGACGATCAGTGTCCGAAATGGATCTGAGCAATTGTGCTGGTCTGACTATCCTCCCATTCTGACAACCCGTAAGACACACGGAGGCGCGCGTCCATTTATTTTCCCATTTTTACAAACGTCAATTTTTTTTGTTTCAAAAGTTGCTGTATAATTAAAAAAAAATAAAAATAAAAAAAATCAAACAGAACGCATTTCCATTTTTGCTCAACGTAGTCTAGATTTTGCTAAATTTCAAATCTTCCATTTTATAACGAAAGAACAAGACACAAAAATAAAAAAAAAAGCCATTATAGTTCAGAGCTCTCTAGATGTTAATTAATATAGCGCGCCGTAGTTTTTTCGACTCGAGCTTGCTTTAGAAAAGTAATAAGTATAATAATTAATAATTAATATTAATAATAATAAATTTAGATAATTTCTTCCTTGCCTTTTCGATTATAAAAAAAGTCAAAAAAGTTTAAAATTTTATTTATTCATAGTGCGCGTTTGTTAAATGTTAAACTGCTAGTGGTGTTGTTGGTCAGTGTGTGGGTTATTCCCTATAATGATTTACTGAGGGTGGTGTAGTGGAGTGCTCCGACGCCGACCTCCAGGTTCTTATTTTTCGCGACGGCACCTCATTGGTGATGCTCTTCAGCCATGACGATGTGGCAAAGTGGGATGGGGGGGCATGGGGGGAAGAACAATGCCTGGATGAAGCTGATGGGCATCGTCCACAAGGAGCGCAGCACCGGCGGCAGACACCACGAAATCCCTGGCTCTACGGACAAAAACCTCAGCCAGTAAGTTTTACATCCCCCAAGTAACCTTGCACAGACAAACTTCTTCCATTCATAACAATATTCTTAATCATCTCTGAAAATTTTATATATTGAAAAAAAAAATATGTTGGTTAAAAAATAAAAAACTTTCCGAAGCCTAGAACAAGAAAGATTAAAATCGCCTTAATGATAGAAGTAGAAGAAGAAGAACAAAAAAATTAACAAATTTGTTCCTGTCATAAATTCAACTGGCGCAGCGATTTAAAATATAAATGATGACAAAATTTCCCATTTTTCAAAATGTCTTCTAAAATCGATGTCTAAGCGCCTGTAACTAAAACTTACCAAACAATTAAACTTAACTGATAAAAATAAATGCATCAACTCCAAGAAAATTATTAATTTTTTTACATTTCACCTTCCTGAATGATTTTAATTAATTCCCATTTTGGTTGGAAATCATCCAGCGCGGTTGAGTAGAGAAATCAGAAATGAGTGATAACTACGTAACCTACTAGTTAGGCCACCCAACTAGCACCAATTGGTAAAACTGTTAACTATGCTGCTAACCCAATCATTGGCTAGTAAAGCAATAAACACCTTAAATACATAGATTAAACGCAAATAAACTCTTACTGTGAATAACAACGAATGATTAAAATATGCAAACATCTGATTAATTGCACAGGCTTACTACGATTAAAAATATCAATTCGTTTGGGTTGCCTATCTACGCGGTCACGTGGTTATTAACTATTGTCGATGCGTCTGTATAAACAGACGTGAGTCGAGCGATGATGAAGTGAAAATAAATAAAGCGACCAAAGCAATTTATTGCTTTACTTCCTCCAGATAAAATAGTTTTCAACAATGCGAAACGAATTAGGTGCTGTTAATGATGTTTCTTGACATTTAATAGGAGCCTCGCTTCGCTAGCAGGAAGGGCGGTGAAAGGTTGTCTTAAAAATATATTTAATAAGCAAAGGACATGAATTTAATTAGATTAAATTTTTCTTGTACTTATTCGGAAATATATTGTGTGTGTGTGTATATATATGTATATATTTTCGTCCGTATTTATCCGCAATGCGTGAAACGGTACCGGCTTATAAAGATTCGATTTTGAAATTGTCTTCAGCTGAGACACGCGATCATAAAATACTTGCTAATCTATTTACCCCTTGTCACATGGGGTAAGATAAGAATACCATA
Source organism: Gymnusa sp. GC000175 (assembly GCA_030264735.1). Lineage (NCBI taxonomy): Eukaryota > Metazoa > Arthropoda > Insecta > Coleoptera > Staphylinidae > Gymnusa > Gymnusa sp. GC000175. The sequence goes on from JARJDX010101115.1 coordinate 8,022, forward strand.
TAAACGTAAACGTCTTTTAACGTCAAAATTCCTTAAGGAAGTCCTTCCCTTCCATTCTCCTTTATTTCTGCGCAAAATTTGTTGCAAAAATCTTAACAGGAATTCTCGGAAAGTTTAATTTTACCAATTTAAAAAAATATAAATTGAGGTTTTTATTTTTATTTTTTTATTTTGTCCTGCATGCGATGTTTAATAGCGTGATAGGTAAATAAAAAAATGTCAATAATTGAGTATGAAGTTTTGTTATTGTTTCATTTAAAACAATATTGAAAATTTGTTTCAATTTGTTTTATTGTTTTCACAATCGATAATGTTTTTTGAATGTTGAAAAATTTGGATTGAATTTTAATGAAAATAAGGCTTTATCGTGCTGCGTGCACGTTAATTATATAAGTAATTGAAGGAGGTACTAGAGGTTTTACTCATAAATATCTTATCGTTTTAATTCTGAGATTACACGAGCTTATGGATTTTTTTTTATAAAATGTTTTGCAGCTTAGAGATTGAGATTTTAAAATTTGTCATTTCTATATAAATTTTTACTTTATTATAAGATAAAGTATTGTAATCGTCAAAACAAAAGTTGAGATTTTGGTGGCAATCCACCTTTTAGGGTCCCCTAAACAAGAATTGACCAAAATTAAAAAATGTCTGTGTGGATGTATGTGTGTGGCGCATTTTTGCGGGCAAAGTTTCTTAAAAACTAATAAAAATATCGCCACAAAAATTTATATTTAAGCTTTTAATAACTATTGAAAGAGCCCAGTTATTTTGACTAAAATCCAACAACCGGAAGTGGTAGTTTATTGGTAAGGTTTTTCGTTTTTTTGCAAATATTTGAAAATCTATCAAGTTTATGAAAAAAACAGTACAAAAGTCTCTAAATTTGAAACAAATTTTGTTTTTATAATTTTTTCAAAATTTTACATTTCAAAACTCATGTCAGGTGGTCACCCCATCAGATTTCTTTTCGTTGGAAGAAGTGAGCAAATTATTACAAATTAACATTTTAATTTTAGGAAAAACATTTACAACAAATTACCATTTATATTCTATACATCCCATTTTCAATCTGTATTTGTCAACTACTGTATAGAGAATTTTCCTAGACTCTTCTACAATGTTATGTCTTGTGTTTTCTGATACCACTTCTTTCCTGTGGTGCCCCTAATATAGTCTACCCATCTTTTATTGAGCACGTTTAACTATTCTTTTATTAGTTCTTAAACACCAATGCATAATTTTTTTAATCCATCTTGTTGGGTCCTGCCTTGCAACGTTCACTGCACCACTTAAAATTTGTAGTAAAAGCGGCTCGGTGGATTATATTGCAAATATAAATTATTTTCAAACTTTTAAAGCAAATTATTGTTATGTGGAAAATTTTCTTAAAATACTTTTTTTATTTACAGGGTTTTTCATTTTTAATATAAAGGGTATAACTTTGTTATTTAAAATCGAACACCCTGTATATTTTTTGATAGCCTGTCAAAAGATGTTTTTAACGATATTTGGTTTACGCTTGTATTGTCATTTGTTTAAGGGATATTGGCATTTTAATTGATTTATTTGTGTCTTGCCTTGCAACGTTCACTGCACCACTTAAGATTTGTGGTAAAAGCGGCTCAGTCGATTTTACTGCAAATATAAATTATTTTTAAACTTTCAAAGCGAAATGTTGTAATGTGAAAAATTTTCTTAAAATACTTTTTTATTTACAGGGTATTTTATTTTTTATATACAGAGTATAACTTTGTTATTTCAAATTGAACACCCTGTATATTTTTACATTTTTAGAAAGCCACTCAAAAGATGTTTTTAACGGTATGTGATTTACGCTTGTATTGTCATTTGTTTAAGAGATATTGCCATTTTATTGATTTAATGTTAATTTTTAAGAAAATTAAAATTAAGTTAATTAAAATAAATTTAATTCTCATTTATTATCTTTACGATTATGAATAGGGGTATTTTTTTAACCTATCACTTGTTATTAAGTTAAAAATTGAGGCGTTGGCTTGTCTTTAAATTTGGCTTTCATTAGGGTGCTATTCTGAACACAAATGTACGTCAACAATGCTGTTATGTCAAACAAAATTTTGCTTTTTTTTTGCTAAAATATAGTTCGAATTATTTGCCGGACGTTTTTCTATTTTAATATTTTGTTTTATTGTAAAAAGAAAAACATTCGTTGAATAATACGACCCTTATTTGCTGAAAAAAAGAAAAATTATGTTTGACATTACAGCGCTGATAACGTACATTTGTGTTCAGAATAGCACACACAATCATTTTTACTTTCATTTACAAAGTAAATTAAAGTATTTTCAAATGGAGCACCCTGTACCTTATTTTTCTATTAATTAAATTGTTCAGTTCTAAATTACATATTTTTTAATTAATTTTAGATTTTACAGAAAAAAAACTAACTGAAAATCAAAATGACATATTTTTGTGAATATTATCTTTTATCTTACGGGTTACTTTTGAAATTATCTAAAAAATATTATTATACTTTTTGATAAGAGCATATTAAGATCAAAAAAACTGGCTGGCATTGGTCCACCTTATCCGATTCATTTATTGCTATATGAAGCATGCTATGATATGTGGATATGTCACTAGTGATAATAATATATCTATTTAAGACTCAAAAAAAAAAACGAAGGCGTGGTTATTACACGATTTTTATTTACAAATTTACTTTAGAAACATAACAATATTTCATCAAGCCAATTAGGTTGGCAGCAATTCTCTACAACTACATTTTGTTGTGAATGTATGTTGGCAATAATTCGGATAATAACATCCGTCACTTTTGAAGGGTGCCAAGGGTGGGCATACATGAGGTCAAATCGAGCCGCAATCAGATTTTTTATATTTTATAAAAAGCCACACGGAGAACTACAAATTATAATTTTTTATTTAATGTAATTGCAAATTTTCACAAATCACAAAAAAAACATAAGAACACGTTTAAAAAATATAATTATAAAAAAGAAAATATTTATTTTATAACATCAACGACAATCTTTGGTCAAATTTTTAAAATCTGGCGTCCGCAGAAATTAAAACTTAAATTTTAATGGGAGCCGCACTTGACTTGATGAAGAGCCGCATGCGGCTCTCGGAGCCGCCCTTGCCCACCGTTGTATAATATAACCTATTTTTTTAATTGTCAGCTGATTATAATGAGTCATGATAGTATGTCTCTGCTACCTAATGGGCATAAATTCAATAAAACGTTCCTTAGCAACGAACAAGGATGAGTTCTCAAAATGTTAAATTTAAACAAAATGGTAAAAACAAAACTTGTTGCAAGTTTAATTCTAAACATTTTTGAACTCCTATGTTTATTTCATAAACTTGATAGTTTTTGCAATATTTACAAAAAATCGAAAAATCTAACCAATAAACTACCACTTCCGATTGGTGGATTTTAGTCGACTATCAATGGGACCTCACAATTTTTGTTAACAGCTTGAATATAAATTTCCAGCCCGATCAGTTTCGCCGTATGGGCTGTAGAGAGAAAACAGACACACTTACACACACACAGACATCACTTTGTAAAGAACTTTTTTTGATAAGGGATATTTCGGCAAAAATCTCGATTTCGAAAATTTTCGCGATTACTATACTTTCTTTTACTTAGTTATCGGAAATAAAATGCAATTTTTAGATGAAGAACTTATTGATATAGGTTATATCTCCGAAAACTGCCAAAAAAATTCTACAGAGCGAAAATAATGTGCTATTGGTTAGGCATAAGTTATTCGCATAAAATAATTATTTTCTATATATCAAAATATAACTAAAAAAAAAACTAAATTGTGGGCACGAACTAAATGTAATGATAAAGTTATTTATTTTAAATTTTAGTCCGGACTTTAACAAAATATTTTTAACATATACTTCAATTTTCTCCACTTACTTTTACAGTTAATAATTATCTCAAACCCTTTTCCTATCATTCTGCGTTCGGTTCGTTTCAAGATAATTTAAAAATTTATTTGCTAATATTCTAAAAGTTTGGTAATTTGGTCCTCTTGTGTAAATTTCTTACATAAAAATGGGGTATTCTAAAATTCGGATCAATAAACGAACGGAAAACTTTGCTGTCTGTGACATGACTAATACCCATTTTATGTGAATGCAGAACAAAACAAAGTTTTGATGTAGAAGCCAAGCTGTGTCTTTCTTGTCGCAGAAAGCTACACAGATATTTAACAATGGTAATTCCTAATAACAGAAAAGTTTTTTTTATTCGTGATTGAGGAAGTCCACGTCATAATAAAGTTAAATTTTTTATTAACCCACTTTGACGTTTATAATCTGACATGTGGCGCTTGACGCGACACCTCGTGGCGAAATTGACTGTTGTCAATGAAAAATACTTTTTTAATTTATGTACAATTTCCAAATAAGCACCAAGACAATGTGGTTTTAAACCATGCCAATAGCATAACGTATAATCCAAATAGGCAACCAACTATACACAAAAAAGGTGAAAATATTATTCAAATTATTTAATAATACATTCATAGCATTTAGTTTTTATTTTTAGGTTTTAGCATAAAATTTTGATATTTTAATACAAATATCTGCACCAAAGAAAAAAAAGTTGAACATAAACCTAACGTGCCACTATGAGAACCAAACACGTGTTTATATAGGCAACCAACATTGCCATTTGCATAGTTGATTGCCTATGGTTTATATTAAAGCAATGCGTTAACACGTGTTTTATTAGTACAAAAATAGCGTCGTATCATAACACATTTTATTCCAGAAAGAAGAAACTCCTATGTGTAATATATTATATGTATAATTTGTACATTTTTAAAAAATCGCACTGTTTTCGAGTAAAAGTGCAAAAATTTGCTCGTCATTGCAGCAGAATTCTAAAAGCGAAACGTTGGTGACAATTGAGCGAGTTAAACGCGAAAGTAAGGAAATTGACATCGATTAAACTCGTGGCAGCATACATTTTAAAATTTAAATTTTTAACACTTCCGGTAGAAATTAAAGGAAAATGCCAAGAAAAAATTTCTTGCAAATTTATTTTATAGTACTGTTGTACTCTTTTTAATGGTTACTTTAAAATTTAAAAAAATGGCGGTGTATTACGACTTTCATATACGAATTTGACACATCTGTTACTTTTGACAAAAATATAAGTAGATTACATTAATTATCAGTTAATTAGGTTGGCAGCATGTCTCTGCAAATTTATTTCGTTGAAATGTGTGTTGGCAATAATTCCAATAGCGACATCCGTCAGTTTTAACCGATATTTAACCATATTTCATTAATTGTTAGCTGCTTATTATGATAGTGTCTCTGCAACTTGATGGAAATAATTTAAATAAAAATGTTACTTATGTTTTCGTTCTCAGTAAAGCTCCAGTGGTTCGGAATCCACGCTAAACTGTAGCTCCACCTGTAATGTAAATTGCCAACATTACAGACAGAGGCACCAGGAGTACCGTCCTAAAACGCTGACGACGACGACGACGAAGCTTGTATATAAAATTTGTAAGAGCTAAACTGTAGGTCCACCTGTAATGTTAGTTGCCAGCATAACAGACAGAGGCGCCAGGAGTGCCGTTCTAAAAAGCTGACGACAACGACGACGAAGCTTGTATATAAAATTTGTAAAAGCTTGTTGCGTCCTCAATTTTTATTAAATTTTGTCTCAATAAAAAATGGTGTCCAGGAGTAGGGTATTGAATAATTTTGATTTGTAAACTGGTTTATAAATGAGAATCCGGGCGAGAATTTTTTTTACAAACAATTTACATTGTATAATGTCCTTGACACGTCAATTGAATGTTAGTTTTGTTTAAAAAAGTTACTAATAAAATAAAGTATTGCTTAATTCGTGCACATTTTAACAATTTTTCTTATGTAAAATGAATATGTAATTCAATTTTACATTTTCCGTCCATTTAACATCTCAACAATTCAAAGAACGGATGCTGGCAATCAACTACATGCCATGTTGATTAATGGCCAACCATTTGAATTCAGTGGCTGTAAACATGTTGTTCTGATTTAATCAAATGCACACATTCTAAAGAAAATTTGCCTTGCGGAATGGTGATTTTGTTTTATCATAAATTGGTATATTTTTATGTCATATCATATCGTATAATAAAAGTATGGAAAATATTTAGAATTTGTACCCGCGTATGGTGTAATTTTCTTTTGTCAATTTAACATAAATACGTTGCCTCTTTATTTTTAGTTTACTAAGGTAATGCCAGTATTTATTTATATTTTGCTTAATAACGGTGTAACGGAGATAAAATCACATTTCTGCACAATTAATTAGCTTGATTAACAAAATGCTTATACGCAGCTATAAAAGTTATTAAATTTTAAAGATTTTGTGCCAAAAACATTCCCAATTAGTATGATTTATGACTTATTAGGCTTACTTATTAGTTAATTACTTCTTTTTAATATCGTTTTTAGACATAAAATATACTCAAAATTTACCGACCTCTCATTTGATGTTCATGCTTTTACTGTAGCTGCAATAGTTTACTTTTATTCGCAAAAAACAAAATATTTTTCTCAACGGTAAATTTTTCTGCCATTTTTATTTATATTCTTTTAAAGTTTAATTTTTAATTATTCCGCTTGAAGGGTTCTGTCAACAGAAATAAATTTGAAAATATAAAAAAGTAATTTATTGTTTTACAACTTATTGGGGGAATTTCAATAAATAACGTTTAAAGTAATTGAGAAGGATAAAAGTGGTAAACGGAATTTTATGGCAGTGAAATGTTTAAGAAATACTTATTTAAGTGGAAGCAAGTTGAATGAAAACTTCAGGAAAGCAATAAATCACGTTCAAGTTATGTTTTATTTAATTTTTCAAACTTTATTAGATAATGACTTTTAATATTAATGGTTTGGTAATTATTCATATTAATTTATTATTATTATTTTTGCGACTTCATGAAGTAAAAAGGTCCAGCGCTTGCACATACTTATACCACAATTAACATAGCAGAAGCACCTCGGTGGGTCGATAGTCAATTAGGCATCAAATTGTAACAAATGTAATAACTAACTATTACTTTTTAAGCCCTAAAAAGTTTTAAGGCTTAAGAAGTTTAAATCTTTTATCTTCAAGAATAAAAATTTGGAGTGTCATCCACTTCACTTTTGCGTAAATGATTAAAACTTTAACAATAAAACAATGTCTCAGATAAAAACTGTTGTAACTACGATTTACAGCAACTTTAATTATAAAACGCTTGAAGTTTCATTAAACGCGGTATAATTCAAGTTGGTGGTTTGACATTTGTCAGTTTCTTATTAAATTTGTATGTTATATAATGCATTTCAACCTACTGTTAAATAAGGATGCCAATAGCCTCCATCTTTAAAATGTTTGACAGGAGGTTGCAAAAAATTTGATGACATTGCGTTTGTATAGATAATCTAACTTTTATTTCTTTAGAAATCGAATTTTATCTGTAATTTATAATTTTTCCAAGTATCTTACACCCAAAGATTAAAAGATTCAACGCACAGTTTTGATAGAAAACTTACTTGCCAACAGCCGACATATTGGTCACGTGGTATACTTCGAATGCCCTATTGAAATTGACGTTTAATGTTAATTCTTTAAAAATGTTTATTTACCTTGGCGTTTGGATCATGGTCATTAAAGTAATTTTTCTTTGGCAATGATCCAAAAATTGATTGTACATTAGTTGTTATAAGAAAATGGAGGCATGGTCACCACACAACTTTTATTTACGAATTTGAAACATATCCGTTATTTATAATAAAAACAATTATATTTCATGAATTATCAACCAAATAGGTTGGCAGTATGTCTCTGCTACTTCATATTGTTGTGAAATGTATGTTGGCAATAACTCCGATCGTGACATCCGTTACTTTAGAATGATATAAAACCTATTTTATTAATTGTCAGCTGATTATATTGACACTATGTCTCTGCTACTTGATGGAAATAAATTGAATAAAAAGTTGCTTAGCAACGAACAAGAATGAGTTCTTAAATTGTTAAANAACCTAACCAATAAACTACCACTTCCGGTTGGTGGATTTTCAGGCCATCTGCGCTGTAGAGGACACACACACAGACAGACACTATTTTAAAATTACTTTTTCTGAATGAGTCAAAAACGGGTATTTCCGCAAAAACTTTTATTTCGAAAATGAAAGTATAGTAATCGCGAAAAATTTGGAAATTAAATCACACACACCTGTGATTCATTAAAATAGCGGCCATTTTAATTTTTTAATGAAATAATTAATTTTTTTAAATTAGTTAACTTAAAAGAGTTAAAATTGTTAAAATAACATAGTTAACATTCATAACCTAAAATAGTTAACAATTAAATACTTGACATAAAAAATTTAAAATGGCTGCCTGTCATTCATTAGAACAGCGTCCATTTTAAATTTTTAATGAAATACTTAATTGCAACGAAAATGATTAATCTAAATCTACAAAATTTATGTAGGATATGTATTTAAGGAAATTTTTAAGTAAAGCTCAAAAATTTTTGAAATTTTGTATGTCTCCTTGCAGTACATGGCTCAAATATTCTTATTTTTGTTTTTTCCTATTTTATTAGCAAAAGGGTCGCCAGGGTAGGGCAAGAAGGGGCACTTGTCTCCCTGGATATCATCATATAGCACATAAACTGTGATCTAAAAATTTTTTTACTAATTATACTCTTGCCCACACCCCTGTATAAAAGTCTGCGCGGCGTCCGTGTTATTGTCCCCCTCTGCATAAAAATTGGCCGACGCCTTTGTGTATTGAAATTTATGTTAACTTTAATCATTCGGCATATCACTTTCTTGTTACTGACCTTTCTGATCCAAGATATTCTTGTTATCCTCCTGTCGCACCACATTTAAATTTCTTTTAAGCTCTTGTTGCTGTCTGCTCTCATTGTTTAAGATTCCATTTTGTAAAATAGAATAGAGAATATATTATAAGATCTAAAGTTCTAAGTTCTAAGCTTT
>JARJDX010101119.1:0-12397 GCA_030264735.1 Gymnusa sp. GC000175
CCTATAAACTGTCCGCGCCCCCCCCCCTGTTAGGAATCCCTGGTTTAGTGAATGTATTTTAAATGCTGCTTTTGTCGTACCCACGAATCGTCGGCAAATTATTTCTAGTTATATCGGTTTATTATGGATAATAAACCAAGAAACTTATTCTGTACATAATAAAGAATTATAAACAACATACAATTGTAGAAAGTACGTGGAGCTCAAAAAATAAAAATACATGAAAAAAAAATTACCGAAATTATCGGTAAATTTAAAAAAATTTACTGGTAATTTTGTCGGTAAAACCGGTTAACCGTTTATCGGTAATGCAACCCCTAGTTTTGATCTAAAATCCTTTTTTGGACACATTTTTTCCTTTCATTTTAGATCCATTATCGTAACCTTCCAATTTAAGACCGAATTCATAAAAAAGTATATTTTCTCTTGCTGGTGCTGATGTAAAATTTGATAGAAAATTTTATTTAAAATATTTTTTCACACGCCAATATATACCGGTCAAGCTGTACATGTATATTGTATATATATTAACCATGCACCACCAGTTACTTTTTGTGTAGTGCACATACTAATGATACAAAATAAATTATCTAAACACACCGTAAAACATGCACATCCCATCATATCATTAAAACCAGCCATTTAAAAAAATGCTTGTAGAGCTATAATGGAATACATATTACTAAATTAAAAAACCAACTCAAGTCTTCTAAAAATGTTATAAGCATCTTTCAGGTGGGTATTTCGTGGGAAAATTTAAAATTTTTAATATTAACATGTACATGGGTAATGATAAAAATATTCTTAATATATTTTATGTTTCAGGACGAACATTCAGAGGAAGATATGGGTGGAGGAGAGGGAACAAGTCCGCCAATCACTTCTCAGCCTTCACCTACCAGAAATCAGGGTGGCGCTTATCCAGTGTTTGCCATGCCAGCACCTCCCACAGATGAGAGCGCTGCATTGAATCAAGGTGATCATCCAGTTTATACAACAGGTATTTTAATTAAAACTTTCTATGTTTTTGTCTATTGTCATAATTTTCAGGCATGATGGGCAGCACGATGAATCAGCAGCAGCAGTGGTAGACGTAAGGCCGAATTAACTCCGTCTAGTCTTTAACGAATGATATGATATAATGCGGCACTTATAATCAGCACGGGAGCTACATTGGAAGGCCACATCACAATTCAACCGTGATCCCCGTATTTTTATTGCACTGATCCTTCTTCCACTATTTATATAATTCACCAAACACCCGAGCGAATAAGAGAACTTGGTGCTTGTTTTTAATCTTTAGTAATTAAATGATTTTTTGTTTTTAAATTATGCTTAAGTTAATAAGTGAGGAGATTGGCCATGTTATTAAGCTAGGCATTTAAACAGTATTTTATATACAGGACGGGCCGTCTCCCATTTTTTTTTTTAATTTTTATCTGGCTTTTAATGACGGTCCGCACTGTAACATGCACGATATGATATGTATGTTCATCTGACACTACTCTCTGGTTAGGATATTGTTGTTATTATATCTTCAACATTTTTTATTACTCATATCATTAACGTTGTTCTTGTTGTTGTTTTCGTAAATTTGGCGTGAAGTATACGCGCGCACTTTATATAAATACATACACTGATGCGAGAACGTGGCCAGGGACCTGTTCATCTGTTCTATACAACTTCTCAACCACAAAAAAAATATTCTGTATTATATGATATCTGTAAAATAGATTTTATGAGAGTGAGTACTTCAAGTACCATTACATCTATTCTTGAATGTTTATATTATGGGTATCGTATAATAAATATAGTCAAAATATTGCCCAACCTTAAAATATGTAATAATATGTAGCTGAATATTTACATAGGCTATAGATAGAGTCGAATGTAATTCATTTAATATGACGAGCAACTCATTTTGAAATTGATAATTATGTGGATGTTAAATTATTAATGAAATCTAAGTCAATGTAGCCTTTAATCTCACTGCATTTGATAGCTACTATTGTCTGTTTAAAAATTAATTATTAATATACGAATATAAAAATATGAATTATGTATTTTTAGGAAACCACTGAAAAACAATTTGACCTTTTCATTTGGGCCAAAATGATATTTTTAAATTTAATTTTGAACGTAAACTAAATAAATAAAGTTACATTCATTTACATTTTGTGTTAATTTAAAAACTTCAAACACAAACGTTGGATACAGTAGCGGCGAATAATCACTGCGCTCTCTCTCTCAAAGTCTCATCACGTGCGCTTGGCATCAAACGAAAACCGAGATTACAGATAAAAAGGAGGAAATTTTTTGAGAAAGGACAGAGCTTCCATAAGAAGTACTCTCCTTCCTAAAGGAGGACGGTTGGTCACCTTATATACAGGGTCAGCCATAAGTATTGCACCAAGCGATGTAGAACTAATATGAATGTGATTTAAGAAATGATCTTTCAAGGTTGCATATACTACCTACTATTTTGACGATGTTTTTGATTTGTTAGAAACAATTGTTTCCGAGTGGTGGCGCCACATACATTTTTTTTAAATGACAACGGGTTGTTTTTGGTATCATTGGATAGACATTTTTTTTGTAAATAGGAAAGTCTATTAAAAATGTGGGGTCACATCACAAAATTTTTAAGAAATAAATCAAAAAATAAGTATTGTATTTATTTAAAACGAATAGAAATAATAATAAGATATCTAGTCAAGGTTATGTCAAGCTTAATACTTAATAATAGAAATTTAAATTATCTTTGGTTATGGGGATCGTAAGAGAAATCACGCGAATAGTATCCCTATCTGAAGGTCCACAGTGACACGAACTCTTCAAAAGTTTAAAGAAACCAAAAATATAAAAATCGTAGTTCTTAAGGTAGGCCTAGGACGGCAACAAATGTTGTTTGGAAATTAAATTTTTTGCTGTATATTTATGACTTAACGGTATTAAGCTTCCACAAGATATCACATATATCTTATTATTATTTCTATTCATTTTAAATGAATACAATATTTATTTTTTCATTTATTTGAATTATTTCTTAAAAATTTTGTGATGTGACCCTATATTTTTAATAGATTCTCCTATTCACAAAAAAATTACCTATCGAATGATACCAAAAACGACCCAATGTTGTCATTTAAAAAAAATGTATGTAGCGCCACCACTCGGAAACAATTCTTACTAACAAATCAAAAATATCGTCAAAATATGCACTGATATGTAATATATGCAACCTTGATAAATCATTTCTTAAATCGCACGCCTATTATTCTACATCGCTTGGTGCAATACTTATGGCGGACCCTGTATATCATTTTATATGCAGGTAGTCATTAGTGATTTTCAATGTCATGAAAAATGTAATTCAATTCATTTTCTATAAACTTGATTTAAATTTATTTTTTAAATCTAAAAAGTTAAAACTCAAAGGAATTATTTAATTAAATTGTAAATATAGGCTCGTTTTAAATAATTTTAATAAACCAGTAACTACCTACAGTTTCGGGGAATTAACGATATATTTGCATCGAACAATATAGCTATTTCTTAGCAAAAAAAATATTTCAAACGAAAAATAACCTTTATATGTTATTTTATGCAGGTAGTCATTACTGACTTTCAATGTCATGAAAAGCGCAGTACAACTAATTTTCTATGAATTTAATTTGTTTTAACCTTAAAAGTTAAAACTCCGGGGAATTATTTTATTAAATTGTAAGTATAGAAGCTTATTTTTAACAATTTTAATGAACCAGTAGCTACCTACAATTTCAGGGAATTAAAAAATATATTTTGGAATTAAACGCAACATATAGAAATATGTTTCAAAGAAAATATAAGCTGCTTACTGACTGGAATGAGGCATCATTATTGATTTTTATAATTAAAATATTTATGTAAATATAGGTTACATTTTATTTTATTTAAGTTATTTTATATATAAAATAAATTTAAAAGGTAATTCAATCTTTTAAGGTAAGGCACCCTTTATAAAAATTAACCAAAATTAAAAAATGGGTTTAGTGTTTGTGTAAACCACTTTTTTGTCGGCAAATTTTCTCAACAACTATTGCCAGTGAAAATGTTTTTCCGTTTCAATCCAAGCTCAAATTTGAATAATATTTCTATACTTCCTAAGGTTTTTGTGTTTCTAAACTATGGTTACCATTTTTTTTCTTTATAGGTACATAATATAGGGTTACCAACTGTTTTATATATAAAAAAAAGTTAGGGTTGCCATCTTTTTTTTTAAAAAAATCGTGTAGATGTAAATTTTCTTATAATTTTCATTCAATTTTCAACATTTATTGCTTAATAACATAATAAAATATAAAAAGTTTCCATTTAAGATATTCATTGAGTACACCTTAAAAGCATGTGGAAGGAAATTGCGGAAGCATGGAAATCCCATTATGAAATGTGCACCTCTACACGCTGAGCTTCGTAGATGGCCAAGATGAGGAAGATCTGAGCTACACGGTTAGGAAGCTAGAAGAAGTATATACAAAAAATGGACTATCTATAAGACCGAATATCTAGCGACAACATAAGACGGCAAACATAGTCTACAAATAGATGAAAATAGCAAATACCTCGACTTTAATAAAATATCTTAAAAGGGGACCACGAAAGAAGAAATAAAAAACAGACTAAGCCAGACCAGGAACCGCATCAAAACGTTAAACCCAGTCCTGTGTGACAAACATATTACGCGTAACACAAAGTCGAGAATCTTCAACACCCTGATGCGAAGTATAATGACATACGGTGCAGAATGCTGGATATTCAACAAAAAATATCAAAAAAAGATAACAGTTTCAGAAATAGAATTCTGAAGACGGAGCTGTAGGGTTACCAGAATAGACCAAGCCTGAAACAAGGAGATAAAGAAAAGAATGGTGGTTGAAAAAGACGCTATCCAGTACATCAAGGAAAAACGGTTACGTACGAGCAAATAAGGACAGATGGATTGCCTTATTGACCAAATGTTGCCTGGTTGGGAAAAGGAAAAGAGGACATATATAGAAAATGTATTACCTATTATTAAAATACTAAAATATAAAAATACTAAAATATAAAAATTTAATCGATATTTTTAAAATTGTTAATCATAATACAATTTTCACTTATACAGTAAAATTTATTGCTTAATAACATACTATAATATAAGAAAAATCTATTTTTGGTCATTTTGATCAAAGCCCAAATTTAATTGATATTTCTTGAAATTCCACCGTGACAATTTATGTGCAATTATTGCCCAGTTTAGAAAACTGTTTATTATTCACATACACATCCTAAATTTTCTAATGTTTCATTTAATTGGTAAGAAGGTATGTAAATTTTTATTTTTGGTTATTTTGATTTAAGCTGAAATTTCACAACAAAAAAATTAAAAAATTTAAATCCAAAGATTGGATAATTTTGAATATTTTGGAAATTAATTATTAACAAAAAACTTTCTTTAAAGCTTATTTTTTTTTAAATATTTCTTGACCAATACATTAATACAAGATTAATATTTTTTATGAAGTAATAAAATAAATTTTTATATTTAAATTATGTAAATATAACATTAATAAAACCATAATAAAATTGACGTAATTTTTGCTTGGCAGATGTTTTTGCGGTGTATTTTTTTTTAAATAAAAAATAATATTTTATGTACTGAATGCAAGAAAAACACGTCATGCTAATTTGTAATGCCTGTTATTTTTAGGTTTCAATCAGCAGTTAAATAAACGACATTAATTACAAGAAACGCAATACGTGTATTATTTCCTTTGAATAAACAAAAAACTATTTAGATGATTGTAATGACTACTGATACGCTCTTAATAAATTTATTACACGGAAAGCAAAACCTGACTTTGGATTAAGAAAAGTAAAGAAGTAAATTGCATTGTAATTAAAAGTAAATTAATGGTAAGGAATTTTGCATTTTATGATACATTAATGTATATTGTTGCATAACTAAATTAAAATTTAATAATTAACAAGCTTGTTTTTTTTTAATCTGTCAACGTGTTTATATAAAAAATCTGCAAAAGAGAAATAAAATTTATCTTAATAATATTATAATATAGTGCTAATTATGTGGAGATTCTTTTGGAGAAGTTGTGATTTGCACAAATAATTTTTTTAGTGTTTGCCCTTAAAGTTCTTCTGCTGCGTACATTTGGGGTAAAGCTCGATATCGTTCCGTTTTTGGATCGAGTTGCATGATGGTAAAATTGGTAATAATATTTTAATTATTTAAATAACCTTACTGTACATTAACAAGCAACCCACGGCCCACCAACACGTTTTATAGGGCTTTGGTAAGCACATAAAAAATTTCTCACTTACTCAATTCTAACTAAAGAATATATGTGGCCCGCACCCAGTTTTTGATATTCAATAAGGCCTGGTTAGAAAAAGGCTCTAGTTGAAGAAACCAAATTAAAGATCTAAAATATGCATATAAAGGAAAGGCTATTATCGCAGAGGGAGAAAATTAAAGGACAACAAAGATAATCGATCATATAAGTAAAATGGACAACTCCAGACAGGTAAAACAAGCGTTGAAAGGTAGAGCAACAAAAAAGAAATAAAAAAAGGTACAAAAAAACGTGAAATAAACTCTTAAAAACACTAACAAAAAAAAATGAAAAACAAGAAACTGACAACGTATTGCACTAAAGAGAGAAAAAATGGACCAAATTTTACAAACAGTAGGCATAGGATTAAAATAAATATAAACCAACCTTGGCACCCTTAAGATAAAATAGGAAAGAAAAAGAAAAAATAAATAAACTTTTAAAACTTAAAAATATGATCCGTACTGCGGCGATTTCTTTTCTTTAAAATTTCTGGGTAAAACAGTGTTCCCCGTAATATGGTCACGGTCTTCTGGTGTCTGACACTCTTACCGTCTCCAAGAACATCTAATGACGTTCGATATTGTTTATGCGAAAATTATTAAAAAATTATAGAAGCAGAAAATTGTGATATATAAAAGAGGCTTATTATATTTATAATCAAATAATAAATAGCTATACATTTCTGAATATCCAATTAGAAACTTTGATCTAAAAGCCACTTAACTTAATGTCGAGTCATAAGATCAACTTATCAATAATTTGAATATTATAATTCTAGGTAAACCAGTGTCTTCTAGTGTCTCCAATACATTCTTAAGGTTAAAAACGTTTCTATTGCTTTAGATTTAGAACACTGTTCCTCCAAGTGTAGTATGAAGACTTCTCGAGTCTCTACGTTTTAAGTCATTTGTTCTTATCTCCAAACATTTCTAATGATGTTCAAAACTTGTTGGCCAGGATAAACAAAAAATATAAAAAAATAAGGAATTAAAAGTAAAGCATCTTTCTAAAACGTAATTAATTGTATCTGAATGACCAATGGCAAAACATCAACATGTGAGCAAACTAGGAACTTTATTTTAAAACTAAATTTACCATTGAGCCATTAGCGATTAGATTACCTAATCAAAATTTGTTTTATTTTATAATTCTAGGTAATTACTCGTGGTGTACAAATTTCAAAGAATTTAAAGGTTAGTCATATTGATAATTTATCATTTTTACCTTACTCAGGACATGTGTCTGACTTTGATTAAATATGCTTAGTGATTTCATTTATTTCATACATTACTATGTGTATTAAATACTGCATTACATTTTTGTTTGAAATTTCAATCTAGCGATGTCATTTTGCTGTGCTAATTGTGATTAAGTTTCTTAGTTATAGAGCTTGTTACTCAAGAAAGGAAATCCCCAACCTTTTCACGGCCTGTGCTCATTTAAGGATAAAAAATCTTATGCATGCCACTTTCCCAAATTTGTCTACGATCAAGTTGTAGAAACCAAAGATGCACTAATTATTTTTCCGTAATTAGATGTTTATCAAATATAATTACTCGTACACATAAGTAATAAAAACTATGTAAATGAGTGGCTTATAAAAAACCGTCATATGCAAATGCCAATTAAATGTTTAAAAATCTTGTGCATGCGACTCTTCAAAATTTCTCTAGATTCAAGTAAAAGAAAGAGTTTTGCGTAAATCACAAATGGCAACCAATTGACGCAGAAACAACCCGGTATATTTTGAACGGAAGCTTATTAAATCTACCACTTAGCAAATGCGCTGTTTACACTGTTCTGAATTCAAACTAGTTTATTTTGTCACAGAAATTAATAATTTTTTATTTCTTTTTTTATAAATGTTGTATTGTTCTGCTAGTCTTTGTAGCATGTTTCTACATAATAATTTTTCGTTTTCCCTTAAGAACAAATTTAAAACCATAAAGTCTGCATATAAAATATGCTTTGTGTATTTTTATATTCTTTACATAAGAAGGAAATTCTCTGAGTTCAAACGTTAGATTAAAACAATACTTTTATTTTTGCTTTTGAAATACCAAAGAGAAATCTTTGAACACAATATAGAATAAAATAATAATGGCTTATTAAATATTTTCCAAGAATAAAACCTTGAAAATATATAAAATTGGTTTACTGTCAGGGGTTCGATTCTGTAACTCGCACAACTGTTATGCGCGGACAAGAGTTGCAATATTTTTAGGCACTAGGTTGGCAATGGAAAAATGTATGTTGCCGCAATGATTATTTATTTGTAATCTTCTTTAAATTGGTTTAAATCTTTGCTATTTATGAAATTTCTAAATATTTAAGGTGCAGTTTTTTACAGTGCTATCAGGTAGATATTATACATTTCTATATCATTATTTAATTCCAAAATAGCTACTTGATGGCACTGTAAAAAACTGCACCTTAAATGTTTAGAAATGTCATAAATAGCAAAGATTCAAACCAATTTAAAGAAGATTACAAATAAATGATCATTGCGGCAGCATAAATTATTCCATTGCCAACCTAGTGCCTAAGAATAATGCATCTCTCGTCCGCGTACAACAGTTGTACGAGTTACAGAATCGGACCCCAGGATCGCACATTTTTTTTTTATTTTTAACGATTGTCCACCAATGCAAGTAGTTCTTAAAGCTGGTTTAGTCCGATGACTGTCGATAATTGTATTGGTTTGCTTTTTACAATGTCGAGAAAAACGTTTTTGGCGACTTTTTAATTTACGTACTTAAACTCAAAAAGAGGACAATTTACATAGGTTCAAGTCATGTATAAGTACGTAAATTAAAAAGACGTTTTTCTCAGCATTTTATTGGCCAAAATTAATGTTAAAAATTTTATTTGGTAAAGCTCATTTTACAACTAAAAATTTTTATTGCTAAAAAGTGTGACATAAAATTGTGCAAATACCTAAATGACTAAAACCTTCGCTTTGTAGAAGAGAAAAAAACTAGTAAAACGCATTATGCAGACATCACAATTTATCGTTAAAAATGTTAATATTAAAAATTTAAGGAGAAGATACGTCGTATGGATGTACACAGCAAGACCAGTAAAGAAAATCGAAAAGCGAACCCGTCAACAGTAGAACCATTAAAGAACAGTTGGTCCTCGGCATCCCAGGATCGATAATCAGAGATAATTTAAAGAGAAAAGTGGCCAATAGGCTTTCGATACAATAAAGAAGAAGAAGAAAAAGAACCACAGAACAGACAATTTAAACGTCCTAAAAGTGAGTACCAAACCAACCATAAGCAGAAAAAAAAAATTTAATTTAAAATTGAGTTGGATTGAGTTCCGTAGCATATCAGTGCTGCGTGTTACCGCTCGGCTACTCTGCTCTCTATATTACTTTTGTTTTTGTCGCAAATTTAAGTCAAAAAAATTCTGCTTTTGGGAACATAATTAATTTATCTAGCTTAATAAAGGCTTAACTTTATAAAAAACATTGTGCACGGCAGCAGAGCATCATTAAATTTATTTAATGCATGTACAGAGCATGTAATAAGTTATTAAAACTTTGGAAGCCGACACAACAGTTGTAACAACGAAAATAAGTAATTTATGACATTATGCTGATGACGTGGTGATTCTAGCAGCCAGACTAGATAAATAATAAAGATTGTTAAAAAAGATAAAACGTATAAACTACACATAACGTTTAAGAAACCATAAAAATGTGCAAATCCAAAAAAAAATCCTAAGGAGATAGACAGAGAGCTGGAGGACATCAAAATAGTTCATGTCCTAATATAATGTAAGAAGAATGACAGAATTTTAGTGAACCATAAAAGAAGAAGAAAACGAAAAATGCGACTTATAAACACAATGTAAAAAAAAACACCAAGGACGAAAAAGCACCTTGAGAAATGGAGGACGTCAACTGAATTCTCGCCATAATGAACTGTGTGAACAGAATTTTAGCTTGCAGAAAAAGGAAGAGACGGTGACGTTCACCAACAATGTGTAAGAAACCACAAGGACATGAAAATCTGGGGAACTCCCAAAGACATATGAAAAATCAGTCAATCAAATCTATGCCATAATAAAAAGTAAGAAAAATTGAATTTTAGCTAACGAAAAAGAAGAAGAAGTATATGTGTAGAAAGCTGTTGGGCGTCTACGCTATAATAAAATATAAAAAAATGAAAAAATGATGGAACAAAATTTGTGTAAAATTTATTTTTACACACTTTTGTACTCTTGTTTTTTTTATAAACTCAATAGATTTTGAAATATTTGCAAGAAACCTAAAAAACTCACCAATAAACTGCCACTTCCTATTTTTGGATTTTAGCCAAAAGTCACTGGGACCTCCCAATTTTTGTTAAAAGCTTAAATATGAATTTTCAGGACGATCAGTTTAGCCTCCTGGGCTGTAGAGAGGACACAGACAGAGTTCGAAAACGGATATTTCCGCAAAAATCTCGATTTTGAAAATTGTCGCGATTACTATACTTTAATTTACTTTGTAAATGAAAGTAATTAATATTCTAATAACCCATCTTTATTCATTGCTAAGGAACATTTTATTAAATATATTTATCCCCCTCTAGAAGCAAAAACATACTGTCATTATAATCAGCTGGTAATTAATGAAATAAGGTTATATATTATTCAAAAGTGACGAATGTCACTATCGGAGTTATTACATTTTACAACAAATGAAGTTGCAGAGACTACCAACCTAATTGGCTGATAATTAATGAAATATCGTTATGTTTTTATTAAAAGCAACGGAAATGTCTCAAATTTGTAAATGAAAGTCGTGTGGTAACCACACATTTATTTTTTGCAAAAATTTCAAAAATAATCAAATTTTGTAAAAACATAAGTGCACAAAAGTCAGCTCCGAAATAAATTTTAAATAAATTTCTATCATTTTTTCAAAATTTAACATTTTAAAAACTCATCCTTGTTTCTTGCTAAGCATAATTTTTATTGAAATTATTCCCAAAAAGTTGCACAAGCATACTGGCATCATAATCAGCTGAAAAATAATTAGATAAGGTTTAAAATCATTCAAAAGTGACAAATGTCACTATCGGATACATTTCAAAGGAATGAAATGGTAGAGAAATACTGCCAACCTGATAATTATGTTTCTATTAAAAGTAACGAATATGTTTCAAATTCATAAATGAAAGTCGTGTGGTCACCTCAATTTATTGCAAGTATTTTAATAACTCACAAGTTTTGTGAAAAAACATAAAAGTACAAAAGTGCTTAAATTTTGAACAAATTTTGTTTCTATCATTTTTTTCCAAATTTTACGAACTTCATTGTTCGTTGCTAAGCATTTTTATTGAAAGTATTCCCAGCAAGTTGCACAAACACACTGACATTATAATCAGCTGAAAAATAATGTAATTTGGTTATATATCATTCAAAAGTGACAGATGTCACTATCGGGGTTATTACCAACCTACACTGCAACAAAATGAAGTTGCAGAAATATAACTGCCAACCTAATTAGCCTTAGAATTTATGAAATATAGTTACGTTTCTATTAAAAGTAACTGAGATATCTCAAATTCGTAAATAAAAGTCGTGCAGTAACCACACCACAGTTTTTTTAATATCATGGGATTATGCCATAAAAAATGTTTCAACTTTGAAATTTAACTCTTTTTTTAAACTAGCGTGAAAGGCATTATTATCTCATGCATTGTCTGACAGGCAAATAGCATCGTTTGATGTTGGCGAAAAAGGGTTCGTCTCTTTAAATATCAAAACGATCAACAGCTGCACAATTTGAATCCTTTCTAATCTTCTGCGGGGAAGGTTAATCGAAATATCAATTCTAGTTTTTAATAAGAAAAATTAATTTTTAATAAGTGTATAAATTCAAATGAAACAATTGCATGATATCGTAATCTTGTGTGGTACAATTTAAGGAAGTGGATTTATAAACGTAAATCAACTTGAAGGTGCGATAAGTACAATAATGGTGCCAGCATGAAGCCAAAAACAAGTGGAAACTGTAAAACGAAAAAATA
>JARJDX010101125.1:0-12755 GCA_030264735.1 Gymnusa sp. GC000175
TTCAAGGCAACTTCTTACATAGGAGTTGTAGAGTACTACTAAACATTTTGAGTCTTTAAAATCGGCGGCAATACGTTTAATAAACCCTAACATCCTTGATGCTTTGGCGACAGTGTAGTTGACATGCTTAATAAATGATAATTTGGGGTCGAATATTAGTGACTTCTTCAAGTGGTGTGTTGTTGATACAGTAGCAAGACTCTATATGATTATTTATTTTTTTAGAAAATCTGATGGACTTGCATTTTACCGCGCTCAATGTAAGATCGTTTTTCAAACACCAGTTGTGTAGGTTATTTAGGTCTCGTTACCCGGTCATCATTTGTATAGATTTTCTTATAAATCTTTAGATCGTCAGCATGTTGTGTTCTTAAACATCTTGATCCAAGTTTTAGCATTATTTTCTAATTTTTCAATTTTGTCAATAAGTGGTTCCAATTTATAACTAGTTGTTAATTTTCAATTACTGCTTATCGGCATTGCCTAATTTTATTGATAGGAAGTGGCATTTGCAGATTCCGCAACAATTGAATGTTTGAGTCTTCGTATATGAAACTTTCTTTCGGTAGTTTTTGTTTTAACAAATACTGTCTCATCGGCATTTATTTTAGTTAAACGAAATGGTCCTATGTATGTTTTTTTTAATTTATTTCGTCCGTTATTTTTGACGTATAATCAGCAATTTTAGTCCACTGATAGACATAGGCCACCCTTTGATTTCTCCACCCATTTCTATCTTGCACCGCAAGGCTCCAGTTCTTTTTCATGCGTTTGATGTCGATGAACCATCTTGTTTGGAGGGCGCCCTCTACTTCTTAACGCATTCTATCTTGGTCGCCATTTAAGCAGTCGCTTCGTCTATCTACCACCGGTGATTCTGGCAGCATGGCCTGCCCAGTTTCACTTTAGCAATGCAATCCTCTCTATCACATCTGTGACACCACTTCTTTTCCGTATAATATGATTCGGAACTCTTTTTTTTAGGGATAAACCTAGAATTGACCGCTCCATGGCCCTCTGGCAAACACGTATTCTATTAGCTGATTTCCGGGTTAGTGTGAGTGTTTCTGCACCGTAGGTCATTACAGGTAAGACACATTTGTTATATACCTTACGCTTCAGGCCGTATTGGGAGATCAGAACTAAAAACGTCCCTCAGCTTGCCAAAAGCGGCCCAAGTCAGGCATATCGTTGTAAAATCTCTGTTGTTTGGTTATCGCCCTATTCGAATTTTATGGCCAAGGTACTTATAGAAAGTTACCTGATTGATTTCAATACTATTCATTTTTAGGTTTTCACCCATGACGAGGTTTGTCATAAACCTGGTTTTGCTGGTGTTCATCTTAAGTCCGACATTATAAGATGCATCCTGCAGCGTTTGTAACATTTTTGCAGGTTCCTCTACGCAGTCCGCTACTATAACGATGTCATCTGCAAACTTCAAGTGGTTCAGTCTTTCGCCGTCTATGTGATACCCATTTCGTTCCATCCGACTTTCTTACTTATAAGTTATATATAGCAGTGTGGTAAATAATTTTGGCGAGATGGTATCGCCTTGCCGTACTCCACGTTGGATATCGAACTTATTTGTATCTTCTTGAAGCCTAACGCAAGCGGTTGCCGTATCGTAGATGTTTTTTATAAGCATGGAGTATCGGTGGTCTACTCTCCATTCAGCCAGAGCTTCGAATATCTTGTGGTGGTTAATTGTGTCAAAGGCCTTTTCATAGTCGACAAAAACTAGAACAAGTGGTTTATTGTATTCAACACACTTTTTGATTAGCGTCTTGATAGCTTGCAGATGATCGTTTGTCCCATAACCTACTCGGAATCCAGCTTGTTCGCTTTGTAAAAAGTTTGTATAAATGTGATAAAAGACTGATAGGTCTATAATTTGCTATCTGCAATGTTACCTTTTTTGAGCATTATTTTTACAATAGCGTTATACCACTGCCACGGAGATTTTTCCTCTTAAAGACATGCATTAAATAATATTCGAATAGCTTGTATTATTGCCTCTCCACTAAATTTTATAGCTTCTATCACGACTTCATCCTCGCCGGGAGACCTGTTGTTTTTCATCTCTAAAAGTGAAGCTCCTATTTAATCAGTTGATATATCGGCTATATCCTCGAAGCCTTGATTTTGAACCTTAGGTATGTGTGTTTCTTGTAAATTGTTCTCTCTTGTCTTGTATAGCTCAGTATAGAAGTTTTCAACAGCCAGCCTGAAGGATTTGTTCTTTTGATGTAACAATTTCGACTTTGCTAGTTTGCTAATAATTTTCTTCCCAGTGGATAGTTTTTGGTTCATGATTTTCATATTTTTATTTTGTTTAATTACCAGCGCGATTATTTCGGTGTTATACTTTCTTATGTCGCGTCTGGCAGAGTTTGAGATATCCCTATTTACTTGACCTTCCGGTGTATTTGTTTTTGAGTTCTCTTCTCGCTTTCATAATACTTTTTGTATGGGTACTAAGTTTTCCTTTGTCCTTGGTTGTTTTTGGACAGTACGTTTCTTGTGCGCTCTTTAAAGTATTTACTATTGCTTTGTTCAATTCCTCAATATTTGTATTTTCTTCGCAGTTCCGAATATTCTAGGTGTGAGTTTATGTACTGCGTGTACGAGTTTGGGTTTTCGATAGTGGTCCACTTTTTTGTCCTAGATTTGTTGACGAATTTTAGTCTTTCTTTACCGGTATTTATAATAATTTTTGCTCAAACCATTCTATGGTCACTGCCTATCGATAGTTTATTTAGAACTGTTACTTCGAGCACTATTTCTTTTGTATCTGTTATTATAAAGTCTATTTCGTTTTTTGTATTACCATCCGGGCTTTGGCAAGTCCATTTCCTTTAAGGGGCTTTTTTAAAGAAGGTGTTCATCGCATAGAGATTATGCTAAAGTATGAAGTTCAGGAGCATACTTCTTCTGCTACTTCTTTCTCCAATACCAAAGAACCCCAGCGAAGTTTCACTGTCTTTTTGTCTATAACCTAGTTTAGCATTAAAGTCGCCCAAAAGAATGGTATAGTGCGTTTGTGTTCTTCCCATTGCTTCGGAAATGTATTCTTGAAATTCTTCTACTTCTTCGTCTGCATGACTTGTGGTCGGTATCTGTATCATTTAGTTTTAGTACTAAATAAATCACTCTGGGGCTTATGCTATAGGTTTGTGTTATGTTCTGCACATGTTTTTTGTGCACTATAAAGCCTACGCCTCCGACAGAATATTGGTCTTCTCCTTTATAGTAGAACAGGTGGTTCGAACTTCGAATTTAGTGTCATCTGGCATTCTCCTCTTTTTCTTACTTTGGACAGTCCAACAATATTCCAGTGTATGTGGTCTAGCTCTTCTTCAAGATGAGTATTTTCTGATCTGTTGATAAGATTCTCGTATTATAAGTGGCGATTTACAGTGTTCGTCTTTTATGGTAGCCTGGTACAACCCGGTAATTCTTTGCACCCTTTGCTTGCCGCCGTTTATCCAGGGCGGGTTGGTAGGGTGTGATGTGGTATTCTATATTTCCATAGAATCTGGTTGAACGGTTATTCCGTCGTGACTCGGTCGCCATTGCCTCGTTAGTTTTTCAGCAGGGTATACCACGTGCAGGTGAGGTTGGCATTTGGGTCGGCATTTTAATGTTTTCGCCCTTACCCCTTACACCCCTTGACATATAGAAGTTCGTTAATTTTAAGAGGTGCGACTTTGAAGTTTTGTTTTGATTTATTCACAGCCTTTTTTTGGTGGCTTTTATTCTGTATGGATTTGCATATACGTTGACCCCGTTCTTTGTGCTCATTTAGGTATTGGTGGTAATAATCCTTTGAGTTAAGAAAATCTATTGGATCTCGGGCTGCACTGTGCTCAAATACAACGTCTAATGGGGTGTATCCAGTGGTGTAGAAATACTATTATTATATGCTACTACTGCTAGCTCTTGTTGTTATTTAATAGGTTCCTTCTTTTTTTATTGTAAACATCCTAATAATTCGATAAGGATAGAGTGAAACCTTTCTATATTACCCTGGGAATTTGGATTTGGATGAATCAATATTTGATATCCTTCAAAAAGACCTTTGTTAATATCAATTTTAAATTATTTTTCGCTGCTACAATAAATTTCTGTTGGAGTTCCAAAAAATTGAAAATATTTTAGTGGGGCTTCGACAGGGAGTCTGTTGCGTTTGTGGCCGTTACAGGAATTGCTTATCCGAGACGAGAAAATGCGTCTACCATTGTTAAAAACTTGGTTCCACCAATTTTAAAAGTGTCCATAAATATTGTCTTAAACGGTTTTTCCGAAGTTTCTGTTAGTTGGAGATGTGGTTGGAATGGATGCCTATCATATTTAGTCCTTTTGTATATTTCGCAGTGTTGTATAAATTTATCATGATTTCCTTCGGATATATGTATTCTTACATAAATGTTAAAATTTTATTTTCGTTGTTTATCGTAGGAATCATTGTTGTAACGATGTTACCATCTTCTTTATGAATAGTGACCTTACATGGTAGTTGTTTTAATAATATATTGCTTTTTTTTTTGTTATCTAAAATTTTTATTCCTTTAGAGAGGGTTCTGTTGCTAGCTTAGAGTGAGCTGTGTGTTATCACTATGTGTTATCACTGTCGCCTGGCACCGCCCTTGATTGATCGGAATTTTGAATTTGAAGTTCTTGCCTGTCATCGCTAGACAGTTTTATAGAAGTAAAAGTTGTCTTTGGTTAATCTTTTGATGCCTGTACTATCTCTAAATCTCTTAGTAATTCTTTTGGAAATTTTCTGTTTCGGTATTATGTAAAAGTCGTCATCTTTAATTGAATTGACCATTTCTTCTAACCTAGTTCTCAAAAGAGCGTCAGCATTGAAGTTTTATTATTTACTCTTTTTATATATAACCTCGAAATCGTATACGTCCAGTTTGATTTTTCATTTATCGTACTTGGTGTTTCGATCATGTAATTTACACAGCCAGTCTATGGTCTGTATTCAAAGTAGCTTCCTTATACGTACTTTAAGGCCCAGACTATACTTAAAATTTCTCGTTCTACTATTTCTTGCGAGAGTACAGCACCAATTTCAACAGCAGAAACACCTGTTATTATTAAAAAATCTTTTGTGAAATCTAAAAACTGTAGTATTTTCCACTTTTCTTATGGACAACAACAAGGATACACCTCTGCATCTGATATTTTATACAGAAAATTTAAAATCATACATAAAATCTGTAGTAACCAGATGGTCGAAGCCTACGTCTCCAGTAGGCTTCGACCATTTGGGCTTTAATATTGAAATACAAAATATATCAATGAATGCCCCTGAACCCAAAAAAAAAATAAACTGCAAAAACATATATATGAAAAAGGCAAAGGGAGAAAAAGACGAATTTATGTACACAAATCTATAATCAACCAGTCCAAAATTTCAAAATTCTGCAAAACGATTGCAGATGAACATGCGGTTCTACAAGTTGCAATTTAATAATAGTTTAAACGTATTTAGAGTTAATTTACAAAACAGAAAAAAAACCTAAAAATGTGCTCTTAGATAAATTGGACATTTGAAAAATGTGTTTTGGAACAATATGGTTTCGAAAAATGTGTTTTCGAGCAATGTGTTTACGAAAAATGTGTTTTCGAAAAATTTGGTTTTTTTGTTGTTGGTAATAATGTTATGCACACTACAATTATAAATGTTTTTCTAAAAATGTTGCATATATAATAAATTCTATTCTAAATTTTATTAGTAATTCTAAAATAAAGATGTAATAATCTAGAAGGATTGACAATATATTAATCCAATCAAATTTTGTTGTCCTTTTCAGATATTACAAAATCGAAGCAGAAATTGCATCAATGACCTGGAAAGTAAATTACGAAGATTTATCCATATTTTCAAAATCTCGCAGTGATATTTATTCATCAAACATAAGAGGCAGCCGAGCGGTAAATTTTAACTTCTTTTCAAAAATAAATTTAAAATTGAAATTATATTTGCATTAAAGACGCTGGTATCATGTATGGAGGGATATAGCCTAGCTGGAGACAATCAAATTTTTACCCCTGTTGGGTACTATAAAGATATTAGAGTTTCTATTAAGAGATTAAAAGAAGTAAAAATCGAATTAAATCGTGCGGAGTTAAAGGAAATGAAAGTAATGAAAGATTTGTCTAACGATCATTTAGTGAAATTTTATGGAGCTTGTATTGATATTCCAAACTGTTGCATATTAACCGAATATTGTCCCAAGGGATCTCTTCAAGATATTCTAGAAAATGCGGAAGTCAAATTGGATTGGCTTTTTCGTGTATCTCTAATACAAGATATTGTAAAAGGCATGGCCTACTTACACAAGAGCGATGTAAAAGTGCACGGCTCCTTGAAATCGTCTAATTGTGTAGTTGATAGCAGATTTGTGTTGAAAATTACCGATTTTGGTATGATCTTCCTTCGACGGCATGCTTTAGATTACACTGCAATGGATAATCCAAAGGAATATAGTCATTCATATTGGGAAAGTAGGTTTTCTGTTTAAATAATTTTAAAATTATACAACAAGCTTATTTCAGAACAACTATGGACTGCTCCAGAGTTACTAAGAATAAAGGGTTTAATAAAAGGCACTCAAAAAGGTGATGTCTATTCATTTGCAATAATCGTTCATGAGATTGTTACAAGGGAGGGAGTTTTTTACTTGGGCAGCAAAAACAACATGACAAAAGAAGGTATTGTGACCATGTTTTTAATAACTATTATACAATATTAAAATTATAATGAAAAAATACCAGCTCATTTGGCCAGGGACTTTTCACGAATTGGCCTGTCTAGTATATCCTTTAAAAAAATGAGGAAAGAACAAATTTGATAAGAGCAGTTGGCTATTGGCCAGTTTAAATAACCGTTACCATTACAAATTTATAATGATAATGGTAGTCCATAAAAAACTTTTCAGCGAATAACATAAGTACCGTTTTAACTACAGACTTTGATCTACCGGCAGACACAATATAACACATTCAATAAAAAGACTATTTGTGTGATCTTAAAATGCCAACTAGAAGTACTGAAATGACTCAAACTCTTTCATATTTGTTATTAATAGCGTTAATAGTTAATTATAATAAACAATAAATGTTTACATCTGTTCAGAATAAGGAGTTTTATTTCAACAAGTTTTTAAAAATAGATCCGCTGTGAAGCAACCAATAAATTCTAGCTAAAAAAATTAAAAAGTGAGTTTAGTTTTTTTGCAACGAAAACAAGATCCATTTCAGGTACAAGAAAAATAGACAAGGAATAATAGGTCTTTAAACCAACGAGAAGTTAGCAATAAGTTCCCAGCAATAGAAATATAAGAATTATTTTTGATTTTTCTTATAAAATAAAAACTATTGAATGAACAAGAATATAGCAATAAGTTCTGAGCAATAAAATCATAAAAATTATTTTTGATTTTTGCTAATAAAAAAAAATTATTAAAGCTACGTCAAAAGTAAATACACTAAATAAAAGGTCTTTTTACAATGATAGCATGCTCAAACATTATTAAAACGTTAATGAAAAGAAGAAATTAACAAATTAACTAAAACGCTTAATCACTAAAAATCATACTAATTGGGATTTTTTAAATGTTTATAGCACAAAATGTTTTAAATTTTATCATCAGCTGTCCATCTGCAATTATTAAATTATTAAATTTACCAAATATTAAATTTTTAAAGGATACCGCGACAGCCCGACGCGAAACTTTAATATATAAATCGTTCGGTTTTTTTGCAAATTAAAGCTCAATTAAGCTTGTAATTTGTAATAATTGAAAATTTAATTAATCAAACATTATAGATGAAATGTGTAACGTAAACATGGCCTCGCAGTGGCATCTATAAAATAGACGGCTGCAGGTAAAATAAAGGATATAGTGCTTAATAAAGTGAAATAGAATGCGATAAGTGAGGAAAAACATAAAAGAAGACTATTAGATCAGCGGATTTCCCCAGGAGAGCGCAAATTAAGGGCGTGCGCGAGACGGTAAAAGAACCGTTGGTATCTGGGAACATTAGAAGCACAAAAGGAAAAGAAATGGAATTAGAAGAAGAGTTTGAGAACGCAGAAGTGGATATACTAGCAATAACGGAGACAGAAAGGAAAGGAAATAAACAAAACGAGTAAAGGACATACGTTAATATACAGCGGAGTAGAAAAAAACCGAAAAGCAGCAGCAGTAGTGTCTAATACATAAGAAATTAGAAAAGGATATAAAGGAATGCAATACAAGAATAATGACTGTAAACAATAGCAAGATCAAAAACAATCATTGTAGTATATGGACCTAATGAAAATGACACGGCGGGAAACGAGGAGAAATTTTGGAAACAATTGAGAGAGGTAACAGACCGGAAAAAAACGAAGGCAAAAGTTTTATAGCAGGATTGGAGTGAGAGATGGAATGTACAGGGAACTAAGAGGCAATAATGGAGAGAAAGTAAGAAACGGAAAAAAGAATGCTAGACTTCTGCCAGATGAATAACCTGATAGTGATAAATGCCTTCTTCACACACAAGAATTGTCACAAATATACAAGAGTAGAAGAAAGCAGACACGAAAAATCAATAATAGATTGGTTAAAAAAAACCAAAAAAAAAAAGAAATACTAGACACAAAAATAAAAAGAGGACCTAAAATAGGCGGCGACCACTACTTGGTAGCTAAAGACAGAGAAGAAAAAGCACAAGCAGAATAACAGAAAGTACAAAAACTAAATTTAATGTAATCAAATCATACAAATTACAACATGAACCGACCAACAAAAAATACTGGGAAATAAAAAACGATATAGAAAAAATAAGGCAAAATCTGAAAAAGCAAAACACCTAAAAAAAATCTGAAAATTATTCAAGACGAAAATACCAAAAGCAGCGGAAAAGACATGCGGAAGCTACAAAAAATCGAACAAAAGAAAACGAACAGGATGGTGGACAGAGGAAATAAAAGAGAAGATTAAAGGAAAAAAGGGGGTATAGAGAGAAAGAGAATGTATGAACGGGCTGGTATGTCAATAGAAGAGGTGAATAGAGGTATGAAACGGGGGGTGAGAGACCATTCACTCCTGGGAACTAGATTGGAGGAGGTTGAGCTTCAAGAGCGTCAAAGCCAGATCGATAGGGCCACCAAAGCTTATTTTAAAACTAAACATATTTAAGAGAAAAGAAAATTAACTAGAAAAACAAAACTAAATATATTTTAAACTTTATACAGACCAGTGTTAACTTTTGGATGCGAGAATAGGGTACTAACACAAAGGAGAAAAGTACAATACAAGCAATGGAGATAAAGTACTTGAGAAGAGTCATGGGAGTGAGCAAGAGATAGAGTAAGAAATGAGATAGGAAGAAAACAACTAGATGGAAAATTTCATAGAAAAGAGAAAATTGAGATGGTGGGGTCACCTACAGAGAATAATAGACAGGTAGAAGGAATATGAGAGTCAAGAATACAAACCAAAGAGGGTAGAGGAAATCCAAGAAAAACATGGGATGCAGATGTCAAACAGATCTAAAAAAGAAGAGGAAAGCACAGAACAGAGAAGAGTGGAAGAAGAACGTGACCGGACAGAGGAAGAAAGAGGAATAAGAGAAAAATATGCCCTATACCACAAAAAGTGGTAGAAGGGGCTCTGTAAGATTACTTTTACATAAACACAAGAGATAAAAAAAATTACAAAAATTTACAAAAACAATCTCAAAGATAACAGTTTAAAATAATACTAAAAATTTGCCACGCAGGATTACAAATTAAAATAAGCTGTCGTGAGCTGAAAGCAAAGCTGGATAAAATCAGATAACAGTTCTTATTCAAAATAGTAAAAATTATTAAAACTCAAATTATCACATTTAAATCACTAAAGTTGTTTGTTAGGTATTCATCAAGACTATAAAATACTTTTTTTACTAAATATTTTTTTAATATGAGCTTAAGTTTGTCTTTATTTAGTTATTTAACAGATTTAGAAACTTTACTACATAGTATCTAACAGTATTTAGCGATTTGCTAAGTCTATTTTGAATGGGGCGATATTCAGATTTGGCTCTAGTGTTGTGAAAACGAAACATCTCGTTTTTGCAATATTTGTGATCGTTAAGACATAATAAACAACAAACACTTTAGGATATAAAGACACGTATAAGTGAGGATACTAAGCATAGAGAAGGTTTGCATTAAGACAGAGTTTGTTACTTTGAAACCATTTATTGGCTTCATTGTTTTCTATTGGACATATAAAAGTATTAAATTTACACTATTTGGTTGAAAATTGTAGAAGTAAAGTTTACAAAACAGCATTTTGTGAGATACGCAATCGAGCGCCTTACTTATGTCAATAAAGGTTGCAACAGAAAACTCTCCCTTCTCAAAACAGTCAAATGTTTGTTCTACAAACTACAGCACCGCTTGAGTAATTGTTGATAAATAATTTAAAATTTTTAAAATGACTAGTAATTTGGGTCTTCATTATTTTTTCTAAAATTTTATAAAAAGTAGACAGAAGAGATATTGGCCTAAAATTATTTAGATAAACACGATCGCTTCCTTTGTGTATTGGAATACACATGGCTATCTTTAAGCAGTCTGGAAATATTCCACTTCTTATGCAGTCGTTATTATTCTGGTCAATGGCAGTAGTATAGTATAACCTCTTTCATAGACTTAACAACATAGACATCCTTAAATTTACTATTTTTAAGACCAATAACCGCATCTTGTACGATATTGCTAGAAAATTCTGCAAAATTCAAAACATGATTACAATTTGAAACATTGTACATATAAGATATAGGGTCCATATCAGTTAAAAGTATAAAAGCAAACACAGGCTGGCTACATTTAAAAGAAACATATTAAAATCATGAGCTCGAATATCACAGATACTTGTATTTCTATGCGAGTGTACTGTACTCCACATAGCTTTGGGATGATTATTTAAACTTTTAATATAATTATCATTTGCAGTAATTTTGGCTTTTTTATTGGCCAACCTATATTTAGCTCTATATGCATTTCTATTAATTTTATCTTCTGGTAACTTTAATTCGAAATACATTTCATTTAGAAGTTGTAAGGTACTTCTCATAGATTTTAACACGTTGAACCAGTGAAAACGGTTTTGTTCTAAATCTTCAATAAGAAATTTTTATAAGAAAAGCAGAGGTAAAGAGATAAGTAAAAATTTTGTGTTTGCTAAGATACACTGATCGTAAATAAAAAACCAGTTAACAACCTCCAGTTGATTAAATAAAATTAGTTTGCCCTTTAATGTTTATAAATTTTATATGTGGGCTTGCTACCAGTACCCATATACAAACATCCATTCCTATGTGATCAGAAAACCCTGTGTCAGCTGGTGAGATATTAATATTATTGCAATCATAATTTGTAAAAACGTAATCCACACGTAATCCAATCAAGTTGGAAAAGTGGCTTTTATTCTAAGCCATAGCTATTTAATAAATAGCATAGCTGCTTTATTTTCAGATCACTACAGTTGTTAAAAAATACATTAAAATCAACTGCAATGATAAGAAACTTTTTATCAGAGATTATGGTATCTAACATGTTTGTTAAAATATCTAATATAACAAAGTTATCTAGTGGTGATCGGTATATATTGACAATGATTGTGTTCATATCTTCAAGGTATAGCCCAGCCATTTCGCAGTGCTTTTCTTTAGATAACTTGGCTATGTTGTCCAGAGTTGTAAACTTTCTGGATCTGGATGAATTAATAGCAATACACCACCATGTAAAAAATATTCTCTAAACTCCGGTTACATTATACTTATTAGATTCACATATTAAACTTTGAAATTCACTTAAGCTTGTTGCGAATAGATTGACAATTTATAAAAAGAAAATTTGAAAGTTTTTTCTAAGTTTGGAAGTGTTCTTTTAAAAATATATCTACTAACATCCATTCTCTCAGGCAAATTTGCTGGATCCATAGGCTTAGAATGCTCACTAAAGTCAGCGCCTACTTTAAATGCACCAGTGGTATTTTTGACATCTAATTTTTCAACTAGAAAATTGGAATATTTTTTTCTTATACGATTTATTATAGAATCTATTTTAACATTTGTATTGATTCTACCGACGTGAATCCATGTTCTTTTTGGTTCTGCTGCAATTCTGATGTTAGGTTGCTACCTGTTTACTAATTACTTTTTCATTAACTTGTTTTCTATTTTTCTTTATGTATGTAACCTAAATACACTGCCTCATTAACTTGTTCCTTGGTGATAGGAACTGTTTTTGTAGTCAGCCCTAACAGCTTGTCTTAATATATCATATATCCTTTCATTTTAGCTTTCGTTATATTATTATATGATATTATTCAGTCTAGAATTTGCTCTTACTCTGTACACTTGCTTTAATTTAAATAAAACATTTTTTAAAAACCCAAGTTCAAAGTGTCGACAGTTATTTGGCGCAGTCGGTAGGATCCTTCGAGAAAGTTCCGAATAAACTTTTATTTGTGTTTACAATCGAAGAACGGATCCAGGATCAATGTACCAAAATCTCTTCCTGGCTTCTCCAAACTTCGAGAATAAAGGCTAGCAAGAATTGGGATACGATCCAACAATCCTAAGCGTTCCGTGATCTCAATAATCAGCAGAACGAATGGACAAATTAATAATACTGTAAGTACACATTGTTTTGAGGCTTTTATCGTTTTATATAACTGCAAATTGTTTAATGAATA
>JARJDX010101157.1:0-12579 GCA_030264735.1 Gymnusa sp. GC000175
AAATTTTCACAATTTGCCGTTAAAATTCATTTTACACTTTTTAAAGAAAATTAATAAAATGATGCAACGTAAAATAAAGACCTGCAACGACTTAACGAAGCAATGCAGGTTTTTAAATTTTTAGTATTTTAGAACTTGATAAACTTTCTTAATGCGAAAAAAATTTTAACCAAATTCATACGCTGAAATTTTCACAATTTGCCGTTAAAATTCATTTTACACTTTTTAAAGAAAATTAATAAAATGATGCAACGTAAAATAAAGACCTGCAACGACTTAACGAAGCATTGCAGGTTTTTGAATTTTTAGTATATTAGAAGTTGATAAATTTTCTAAAGGCTAAAAAAATTTTAACCAAATTCATACGCTAAAATTTCCATAATTTGCCGTTAAAATTCATTTTACACTTTTAAAGAAAATTAACAAAATAATGCAACGTAAAATAAAGACCTGCAACGACTTAACAAAGCATTGCAGGTTTTTGAATTTTTAGTATATTAGAAGTTGATAAATTTTCTAAATGCGAAAAAAAATTTAACCAAATTCATACGCTGAAATTTGAACAATTTGTCGTTATAATTCATTTTACGTTTTTAGAGGAAATTGACAAAATTTTAAAAGGTAACATAAAGGACTGCAACAACTTAATGAAGAATTGCAGGTTTTTTAACTTTTAGGGTATGAACCAAATTTATACGTTAAAGTTTCCATAATTCATTTTACACTTTTAAAAAAATTGACCAAATTTTGAAACATAGTATAAAAATCTGCAACGACATAACGCAGCACTGGAAGGTTATGAGATTCAGGTATATACAGCCTATGAAAATTTTCTTGTAATCTATTTGTTGAAATTTCCACAAATTTTTATTCTCCGCAATTGCTGGGTGCTCATCTGGTAAAAAATATCGATAAAGAACAACTTAGAGCTAAAAAAAGTTGGCCACTTAGTGGCTGAAAAACTTTAAAATGATCGATTAAGCGATTTTAAAATTAGAGGAGCCAAAAGCTATAGATTCGTGTGCTTTATTAAGTAAACACGATAACAAAGATAGTAAGATAAAAAAAATTGAAAAACGTAAAAACAACTCTAAACTTCATAAACCCATCTTAATAAGGTTGCTAAAATTTATTAACCCACTAAATATCCAAAAGCAAAATTTTCCTTATAATTTTATTTACATTTTTACATAAAAATTTAAAATTATTTTTTAGGCTTAAAAATTGACTCGCTGTAATCAGTGATACACAGAAAACATCGTGTGTGTGTGATGATTTATGAACTTGGCCCTGTTTTAGAATTTGAATGTGGAGATAACCCCGCATTTCAAAGGGTGTTTTTAATGAACCCGCCGGTTTTTATTAGAACGACAATAACTTCTGGTAATTAAAAACGATCGTAAACGATTCAGCGTGATTGTGAATGCGCGTAAATATATAACTTTTTGTTTATTTTATCGGCTGCTCTTAATTTACATCTACAATGTAACGTTTTAAGAGCGCACAGACAAATGAAACGCCAATTTCCAAAAATATCTCAATGCAAAGAACAAAAGAACACAAACATTTGTGTTTTATTTATATCGCTTTTTATTAGGTACATATGTTTTGGGATTATGCGTGATTAGGATTATAATGTGGGTAATTAATTAACGCACTTAAATTATATCGCAGGAGACGCGCGCTTTATTCCATATTTGTATTGCAATTCAAATCCATCTCCTCATTCACCGGTAGATGATGGAATCTATTTAAGTGGCAGCAATAATGCCTCAACTAAATGCACAGTTATTGTGTGTACTCGATTCTCCTGCTATATATACGTTATGTACTTTGGTTGGAGTTAGAGGAAAACTACTCAAGATTTGCGTACTTCAGCTATGAATACTTGGATTTATAATGGGGATTCATTTGTCGCGTCCTTACATGTCGAGCACTCTCCACCACTATGTGGAGAGCACGTGTTTAACGAAGAACTAAAATTGCATTGATTTTACCCAATCAATCAATAACCATTACTCAATTGCAAACGTACTTAACACTGAAGGATTTGTTTATTAAAATTATTTCATAGGATAAATATTTGGTTTAAATCATATTTAAATTATAATATGGCAGGCTGGAGCCAACTAATTTTTAAATCTTCTTTTCCAACCATGATCTATCTGCGATCTATAATTTGGTGTGATGTCGTCGCATTTTTATGCTTAACCCAAACGTACTTAACACTGAAGGATTTGTTTATTAAAATTATTTCATAGGATAAATATTTGGTTTAAATTATATTTAAATTAGGATCGGGCATAATTTTTACGTCTTCTTTTCCAATAATTTATCTGCGGTCTATAATTTGAAGTGTTGTCGTTGCTTTTTTATGTTTACACCACACGCTTTTTAGAAAATGTATGACATAATACATTATTGGCGATCGACTAAAACTAGTCTCGCGATCGACCGCTAGATCACGTTCGACATAATTGACACTCCCTAGAATTTAGACTTTAAATTTAGAGCAAGAAATGTCAGAATCCCTTGTTTGAATTTTGTTCTTTATAAGGGTTAATTGAGTAAAAAACATTAATTGTTGACTAATGATTAAAAAAAGTAAATTATTTGAGAGGATTAAAACAGAAAATTATGATTTCATTAGAGCAACGAGAATGTAAAAAATGGCATAATTGAATTAATGAGGTGAAAATAACAAAAAGCTCCATGCGTGACTACATTGCACGCTTTGCACGCTAATACGTTTGAAATAGTCCACAATTAGGCACATTATGGTCAAACAATTAATTACTACAATCCGTTTTTGTTCATTCATTATCGAGTTCTTAAATAACACCCTACTCTCATCATGCAGATGATCAATTAGTTTGGGATACTATATTTTAATAGCAAAAAGTATCAATTAAAAGACTCCTTATAATTTTCTCAAATTGGTTGGAAAGTATGTCAGAAAAAGCGCATAAAATTGTGCAAAGTCTTTAAGTTAAGTACAGGTGAGAGTGGAAATGGGGTACTGATTTACGATTTAAAAAGTGTTTTCGAACAAAAAAATTTATTTTTACTTATCGTGCCACAACAGAATTTTGTGTTTTTAAAAATACAGTCGAGCCTATATAAGTCAAATTTTTTTATATCTCGATCTTTTCGTAAATTTTTGCATCAAAATCGCATTTTGTAGTTATTTCTATAACCTGAATATTCTATATCTCGAATTTTTTTTTTGTAAACTATGATGATTCGACTTAGGGAAGTTCGACTGTACTTAAAATTCTTTCCACTTAATTTTGGAAAAAATAAAATAATATTAGTAATTTGAGAAAGCTCCACGTCAAAAATAATTCACTCAAATTAAACCATAATACTTAATAAATAAAATTAAATCAAGTCGCGACTAATTGTAGTTGGGGTTAATAAAAAATATAGTATATTTAGAACACACTGAATTACACTGAATTGTGCTAAGAATAAAATCGCTATTTTTATCGAACGCGTATTATAACGATTAAAATCCACTTGTAAATTGTAAATAAGACACTTTCATTAGATTGTGTGTTTTATTAATAGCAAAAGGGCAATTACTAAGGATTAAGCCAACATAAATTTTCAAACTAATGTTACAAAGTTTGCTTTTACTAATTATTTTTGTTTCCTATTATATAAACAAAAAAACTCACCTGGAAAAAGCAATAATCGTGGCGCAAATGGAAAATGGAAATGAGAAATTCATAATCCTTACCTGAAAAACAAACAACAAAATTTAGCACAAACGTAAATAGGAAAATTATAAATGTATAATCGTAAAAGGAAAAATGTTTTAATGTAGATAAAATGTTTTAAATTTTATATGATGTTTAAGTTTAACGCATTAAAATTTTATTTTTTTAACAAAAAAGTTATTAGTTGTACATGAACTTAAAATTTATTAAAAAATGATGTGCGATGGGACTTAGTTAAGTGGTTGTAGTACTAAATTTATAGCTTGTTGTAGGCAAGGTTGGTAGACATGATATTTATATAAAAAAAATACAAAAATCCGGTCTACCAACCGGGTTGTAGGTACGAATCTCATGTGTCATGTCAGAAGTACTTTTTAGTCGAAGTTAAGTATCGATAGTCTAAGCCAGTGGTAGGCAAGCTGTAACACGCCATCAAAATGTACAAACGAGCGTTAACACTAAAATGTTAAATTTTGAAAAAATGATAGGAAAAAAATTTATTGCAAATTTAATTTTAATTACTTTTGTACTCTTAAATTTTTTCCATAAAATTGATAGTTTTTGAAATATTTGCACAAAAATAAAAAGCCTAACCAATAAACTTCCACTTCCGGTTCGTGGATTTCAGCCAAAAGTTACGGGGATCTCCCAATATATGTTAAAAGCTTAAATATAAATTTCCAGGACGATCATTTTAGCCGTCTGTGCTGTGGAGAGGAGACAGACAGACAGACAGACAGACAGATGACAGACAGACAGACACACACATACACACACACACACACACACACACACACACACAGACACACTGACAGACACCACTTCGAAAATAACTTTTTCAGAACAAGGAGACAATTTTATAGAAAAATGCCACCACACCCCCGAGACGCTTATATTATTAAACCCAAAAAATTAATATTTACCCCTAAAAAGAGAAATTTCTTCATCATTTTTTAATATCATTCCATATAACGGAATTTTTTATAAATTAATTTTCTTTTTACACCAAAAGATCGTTTAATCCACTTTGTTTTTCTGTCAGCGTTTTATTTTTAAATGTGTTTTGACCACCGTACCATTTCTTAACAAGTAACTAAAATTATATTTAAAATAAAAATAAATATTTAAAGGCGCAATTTTATATTTCAAAAATTTTATTTAATTCCAACAAATAGATTTTTATAAATCATTTATTTAAAATCATTTCAAGAATATTTTCCTGTCTTATTTTTTAATAAGAAACGTAAAACTTTAAAATAAAATGTATTCTTCCAATAAATGACATTTCTTTAAAATGATTTAAATTCATTGGTTAAAATTGAAATTACCTTTGACCAATAAAAATAAACTCTCTTTAATATTTTTAGTTTGTAAATAAATAAAATAAATTTTTAAAATGATGGCCCGACTTTACAGGTAACTTGTTTTATATTTTTACACAAAATTGCAATTTTACCAATTTCCATCGTGTCGATTTTAATGCAATTTTCACTCAAAATTAGAAGATATAATGCTTGACAACATACTGAAACCTAATTTTTTTTCAATGTTTTATTTACACTTTAAAAATGTTTCTTTACAAAATATTCAAGTTGCTATTTTTGAAAATGGTGGTGTGGATACCACACTGCTTTTATTTACGAATTTGAGACATATCCGTTACTAACGACAAAAATATATGTATATTTCAATAATTATCAGCTCATTAGGTTGGCAGTATGTCTCTGCAATTTTATTTTGTTAAAATGTATGTTGGTCATAACTAAGATAGTGACATCCTTCACTTTTGATACACATATAACCTTAATTCATTAATTGTCAGTTGATTATAATTTCAATAAAAGGTTGCTAAGCAACGAACAGGGATGACTTCTTAAAATTTTAAATTTTGAAAAAATAATCAAAATTTGTCCGTTTAGCCGTCCTAGCTGCAAAGAGAACACAGACAGACAGACAGACAGGCAGACAGACAGACAGGCAGGCAGGCAGGCAGACATACATATATACATACACACAGACAGACAGGCAGACAGACAGACACCACTTAGAAAACAACTTTTTCTAAATGGAGGGAGTCGAAAACGGATATTTCTTTCCTTCCTAAATGAAAGTAAAAATTGGAAAATCGTAGAAATTATATTTATAAATTTTTTTATCTGCCATTTTGAGCAACCATGTCTAAATCAAACAAAATTGAAATTAGCACATTCCTAATTTAATATTTTGTAAAATACACAAAATCTAAAAATTATTTTTTTTTTTTTACTTATTCGCCCACAATTTTGTGTTGTCTATTTCTAATGGTACAAATTTTACTCCATCAATATTTCTTTTAATACTGTTTGTAAAAATCGAAGAAATTAGGAAATTCTTAAATAATCTTTGATATATGAGACGCAAAGATGAAAATTTGCTAAATGCACAAAATCCGAAAAAATGTGTTCAACTTTCCTCAATTTGAGCTGACATATCCAAATTAAACGAGGAGAGTACTCGAGGCCAGAGTAGGGGGACGCAGACCAAGGAGCCGGTGACAAGACAGCGTGGAGGACAACGGTTGCTAAGTTAGGGGTTTTTCCCTCAAATTTGGGTTTTTTTTTGGCTTTGGTGGGTATTTTGGGGAGGAAAATTATTTAGGGGTTTTCGTTGAGGGTTTTATATGGTAAAAAAAATTTAATCGTGTAAGAAGTTGCGAGGTTATCTATACAAGACGCAAGACCATAGATGAGTAGAGGGCGTCACTCGTTTCACTAAAACTTTAAGTGAAACGTGTGTCGTGTTATTAAAAAAACATGTCCAGAACCACATTTATTTCATATATTTTATAATTTGTATGCTATTTTTTTGTTAGACTATTAAGTTTGGGGGTTTATTTCAAATTTTAGTGGGTTTCTCAACGCCATCTGGGAATTATTGGGTAAAGCCACCTGGCAACACTGCCCGACAACGCCAAAATACTCGGAGTGCTAAATTGGAAGAGGGAAGTAAGGACCGAACCAAATGGGCGAACCTCAATAGACGGAAGACCAAAGTCCTCAATGGACCGCAATGGCAACAAGAAGAAGAAGATCCAAATTGAACAAATTTTGCACACAATATTCTTAATTTAATACTTTATGCTAAAGTCTAAGAAATTTGCAAAAATCTTACAGGGTCGTTGAGAAATGAGTGGCCAAAATAAAAATTCACAACTTTTTGGTCCATCATTTCGAGCTATTAGTTTGAACTGAACAAAATTTGCACAAAGTATTTCTGATTTAATACTTCATATAAGAAACATTTTCTAAAACTTTAAACGGTTTTTGTGGTATGAGAGGAAAATAAAAATTTTCAAATATGCAAAAGTCGAAAAACACTTCTTTTCAACTTTTTTGCCCAACATTTTGAACTGCCATTTCCACATGGAACAAAATTTGCACAAAATTTTTCTCATTTCATACTTTACGCCAGGGGTTCTTTAACTTTTTAAATGTTGTACCATTTAAAAACAACAAAATATAAAATGTACCACCTATGACTAAGTAATAAGGAAAATGGAAATATCAATTACTCAAAATTTACATAATTTTATCCAAACTCATCTAAATTTTAATGAAAAACGTTCAAATGACTAGAATTATCATAATTTAATCAAAAAACATTTAAATTTTGATGACATTTGCTTGAATTTGACATGATTTTAACAAAAATCATCAAAGTATTGACAAAAATAGTTCAAATTTGACCAAAATAATCAAAATTTAAATGAAAAGTGTTTAAATTAAAACTAAAATCAAGAAAGTTTTTACAAAAAAATAAAAATGGGAGTAAAAATAGGTAAAATGATAAATATTTTATGTACCACTAAGACTGGACTAATGTTCCACCATTGGTACATGTACCATAGTTTGAGAAAGCCTGCTGTATGCAAGAAATTTCCAAAAATATTAAAGGGCCTTTAAGATATGATTGAGCAGAGTTAAAAATTGCAAATAACCTAAAGTTCAATTAATTTAATTATTTGTACACTATTTCGAGCTTTTTCGCCTAAAATTTAAAAAAAAATACACAAAAGACTTCTAATTTAATTATTTTACCTAACAAATTAAATTAAATTGCAAAAATCCTAAACGGTCTTTGAGATAGGAGCAAAATTAAAATTTGCAGAATAACCGAAAAATAATATTATTCCAGTCTTTCGTCCACCATTTTGAGTTATCATATCCAAATTAAACAAAATGTGCACAAAAAAGCCTCATTTAATACTCTGTGTAAATATTTAAGAATTTTGCAAAAATATTAAACGGCCTTTGAGATATCAGTTAACAAAATGAAAAATGATAAAAAAAATATACTATTCCATTTAAAAAAATGTGGTTGAATAGCTTAACCTGAAGAAGGAGGATCAATACTTAAAATTTTTTCTCAATAAATGTGCGCCATAAAGTTAGTATGACGTTTTCAAAATTTCGATATCTTTTTGCATTCCCGAGATATTGCTCTGTCCCAGTCCTCGCTGAACACCCTGTATATATGTTTTTAACTTTTGTAAGCCTTTTGTATAAAAATTTAGAAAAATTTGCAACAATTTTAAACTCCCCATACCAACATGGTATACCCCCCCCCCCCGGTAGCATGTGCCTAAGTACGATTTGATTTTTTTTTAAAGTGGCCATTGCACATGAACACGTTAACTGTTCTATTTTAAAGAAACACACTGTATATTTCGTGTCACAATGGCTTCTACAGAACAATACTTTATATTAAAGAAAACATGAAGAACAAAAATGCGATTTATTTTAATTAAAGAATTTTTCAAGCATGAATGAATAAAAATAATTTTGGAGTAGAATTAAATTAAATTTTCCACGTTGTGATAATGACATTAATTATTTAATAAGGGTAAGTAATCTAATTTGATTTATGTGTATGCCCTACTCGTTTGACACGTCTGGTTGTATATTTCATGTTGTCAACGAAATTTTTTATGTGTCTACTGGAGATACGTATTTGTAATCCATATTTATGTCGGGATGTGTGTATGTGCCGATGGGAAATTTTAATCTTACCAGCTTTTTTATGAAATATTCCCGTGCCATGTTTATTTTCAAAACACCGTTGTATATGTATGTTTACGTCCACACACACACAC
The DNA here is from genome assembly GCA_030264735.1 of Gymnusa sp. GC000175. NCBI lineage: Eukaryota > Metazoa > Arthropoda > Insecta > Coleoptera > Staphylinidae > Gymnusa > Gymnusa sp. GC000175. The sequence goes on from JARJDX010101157.1 coordinate 8,854, forward strand.
ACACATAAAAAAAAGCTTTTTTCAGGCACAATTTACCCGAGCTGAAAAGCGCGTAATGAGACGAACCTCGTTTATTCAAATTAATCCCGTTGATTTTTCAGGCTACGCCAGTTATCCCCTCAATTATCTAATTACACTTTTAACATATAACCCCTTACCAAAAATTTGCCTAATTTAGTATAAAACTGACTTGATTTATTTATCCCACTTTATCTCTTTGTTTTATTTAATGAAGTTGAACTTTTGTGTTTGTCTAGTCATCTATGGAAGGACTGATTTCGGTACCCTCCCACGCGAAACTACCCTCTCACTCAAAACTCTTCCATTTCAATGAGTCTCCACGAAGATTTGTTTGAGAACAATAGAGCTATTTAAATATTTAACATCCACCCAGACTTTGATACGTTAAAAATTCATGCGTGTGGCACTTTTGTGTTTAAACAGGATAATAAAAAGGACGACGAAATTGTGTACCTACTCTCAATACAATAAATGAATCAAAAATAATTTTTATATAAATATAAATATTTTTTGCATAAAAAGTGAAGGTTCCCTCTTGGAAATATTACGTACCCTTTACCTCACCCTAAGGGGGGAAACTTTATATTTTCAATCAAAAACCTTTACTTTTTATTGCATTTATTCGAATTGTGCAAAAAAACATACATGTTTTCAAGTAACAATATTTTGTAATCATTGAAGGTGGCGCTGTAATCGCAGATAAAAGAAATCTTGCGATATTTTTTTTGCTGCAGTTACAGCGTTACCTAGTATTATACCAAAAAAGTGTATGAAGTAAAAGTTATATAATTTTAGTGTAGAACCCGAATCTGCAATAAAAATGGGGGTTAGTATTTAAGTTCAAAGTTTCCCCCCTTTCCACTTACAAGGGGGGGGGAGTGCGTCGCTTTACTTTAGCATAATTAAAAAGATTTTTCAAAAACTTTAAATACGTATTTTTCGTTTTTTTTAATTAAAAGAGTATTTCTCATTTGACAGTTTCCAAACTTTTTTTTATCCACCCTGTATGTTATTTTTATTTTCCGTAAAGAAAAAGTATTGAAATCTTGCATTTTTTAAAAAAATTATTTTTCCGCAAAGGAAAAGTATAAAAATCATGCTTTTTTTAAAATTTCATCAGATGACAAAGTCCTGAACAAGAATTAACCATTTTTGACATAATGTCTGCTATATCTACGCTTTTTTTAATAAAATTTGTCGGTTTTGGGTAAAAGCGATAAACCGGAAGTAGAAGTTTACTTGTATTATCACAGCTTTTTTTTTAAATTTTGTTTTCGGGAAAGTCAAGTGGAGAAAACAACATTTTTTGTATAACATAATAGATTACAATATAAAAGTTGTTCTTAAAATTTTAACGACACATTTTAGTAACATAAGGTTTAATTATTAAAATTAGTCTAATGGCCTATAATCTGCAACCCTTAAGTAAATCTGTTGCATAGATTAGAGCCTTGATGGTCGGTCCTTTTTATCTCCCTTCCGGTTCGCAAAGGGCACGCGCTTAGGTATTATGAAAGTTCCCAAAGTCCAGGTGGTGTTTGCTTCGGCTCTCTTCTAAAATTCGGTGGGAGGTCTCAGCCCTTGCTTATGTTACAACCCGAACCAGATGTAACAGTTTCACATAACAGGTCGTTAAGATTTTAGATGATTACACCACTCTATAGTTTTGACAGGTTTAATGGGGTGTTATAGTGGTGCGTCTTAGAAATTCACCCTTTGCATACGTTACGTTTTTGTGTTCATTGGAAGCTTATGATGATTATTTTTTTATTGAAATATTCTTTGTGTATTATTTGCCTATAAAAATGTAGAAAGAAGAAAAAGGATTATGACCCTGTTATAAAATGTTTGAGCATTATATTTTTTAATTATTGCATATTTTTCTTAACATGTAAATGTTGGTGAATTTGTTTTATTTATGTAGTCGCTCTGGCGGGATTCGAACTCTAGACCAGATAATCAATTATTTTCCACACATACAATCAATGCAATCTTATTTCTGCTTCTTGGTGCCGTACCGGTTAGCTAATGTTGGCGATAATCCTAGCTATAATTGTTTTTTTGACCGCAGCACGAAACAACTCCACCGTGGTCTTCCTGTAGCATTGTCGTAGATTTTTTAACAAGGAGATCTTATCTTATTTAATTCAAAATATTTTTTGGTAAGAAATAATTCAGAAATGTCCCTTAAATATCCATGAAAACGTCATCAAGTTTGTAAATTTTATTTTGTTAAATGTACAATGAGCACCTAGCATAATCCTAATCATAAATGTGTTACCTAGAAGCATTGCGAGAACCACAAATAATACAATTTAGTGGTTCAAGTAGCACTAATTATTAATTTCGTGAAATTCAAAAAACCATGGTTTAGTACACAAAAAAAATGACCAAAAGTACAACAAAGATTTGTTTTTCGTGATGGCGAAGACCGAAGCAAAGTAAAATGCCCGTATCTTCTTTAATTTTCAACCACTCTCATTTTCTAACTAAAAAATCTCTTTAAATGCGACGAATACCCATTTAAAATCTGTTTAGGAGTTTTTTTGAGAGATTTTGAAAAAACTGTAAAATTATTAACCATTTTGGAAATATAAAACTGCGAGAAAAAAACCAACCCCTCCGTTTCTTTGGCGTTTTTGCCATATGTAAAAAACTGTACAGACAAAATCGGACGAATATTACACAAATACAATGACCATTTTTAAATCGGACTCTAAAATATCAAACTTAACAAACAGTGTAAAGGACAAAATTCTTCTTTCAAATCCCGGAATTTATCAAGTCAATGGTCTTTATTGCACTTTTATATATTTTGGCGAGACCAAACGGTAAATCGGCTCTCGCCGAACAGTCCTTCTAGACAGGACATCAAATTGATTTCACTAATGTGAAGTCATTATCTATAATCCCTCATTATAAGAAACGCAAAATTTGCGAGGCTATCTGGATTCATAACAATCTCCTTAACTTAAATCGTGAGATCTTGAAATCTCCAATACCTCGAAATATTTGTTTTTATCATTAAATACACATTCGAACAAGGTCTTCAGACATCGGACTTGTCCGCCTTGAGAAATCTCCCTGCAATTGCGAGCGAAACGTTGGCAACAACCAATAGAAATACGCGACTTAAACCCGAAAATAAAAAATTTACATTTTGGAGTAAAGTTTGAAAATTAAGTAAAAACCAACAAAATACCAGTAAAATACAAGTTTTTGGTAATCAGTGGTTCCAAATTATGGAGAAATGTGAGTTTTTTGTTTACCTTTTTTTTTCTTTTGATTAGGATTCAAATTATGGAGAAATTAAAGTTTTTTGTTTATCTTTTCTTCTTCTTTTAATTAGGCTTTTGGCTTGTTCGTCTTCTAATCTAATTTCCTTTGATGATGAGGTTGTCGCTTTATCTTTTTTGTGGTCTTCTGGTACTTCTTCGCTTTTGTAATTCTGGAAACTTACATTACAGGTGGACCTACAGTTTAGCGTGAATTACGAACCACTGGAGTTACATAATTTCTCAGATGATAGCATTTGATGCTATACATGAGTGTTATTATATCGCAGACACGCGTCCTTCGTTTCTTACCCTGTCTCGCTGTCTCCTAAGGAGATGACTAGCATGACCCGTTTTATTTTCCTCTGTACTATCTGTATTTTTACTACGGTGGCCTTTGTTTGTGCTAAAGTCTCTGACCGATACATCA